>JAQFZC010001863.1:0-26319 GCA_034695205.1 Dicyrtoma fusca | reverse complement strand
ATGTGTTTTTAAGTAACACAGCAGTTTTTGTAAGCGAGTGTGACACCAATTGTTATTTAACAACTTCTACGCTTCGTTGGAATCACACGTTAATCCTTTGTATTTCTGTGAACGAACTGCTAACTGTCATTTATTATTACGCAGGATACAAAAAACAACAAAGCAAAATCAAAATTCGATATATAAACCAGATTATATAGACCTACATATTTGCTATTATATGGCACCTACTACCTATACCTATAGGTATTTTATAACCATCTGTAGCACAATTTTGCGCCAACTTTATTACGAAATGAGTAAAGTAATTCCCTCAAAAGTTACTCTGTGCAAATACTGAATTGAAATAATTATAAGTTGTTATTTACTGTCCGGATGAGCAGAAACATTAAAGAAGTGATCTTGACTATTCTACTTAAAAGTACCTAAGCTTGGTGTTTGTATTGAACCAAACGTGGATTGGACATGAACAATGAGTACGGATTTACAACGATATATAAGGTTTGTGAATGGGCGTTTGAATTTGCAAACTAAAACAAAGGGATGTCTCCTTTTATGAGATCAAAGTTTCAGGGAACTCACGGAAGTATTCATGAAGCTGGTGCAATGCAATGGAAGCTCCACTTGGAATGATGTAGTTTAGGAAATAACTTTCATTTGTTCCGCGCTCACTAATCCTTTTGTATTAGTTGTTTCTATGTACTTTGCCATTTCCTTCATATATGTAAATAAGTGTGTATACATACCTATACCCACCAACCCACCTAAGCTATATACGCTAAAAGGTAAATCTTTTCCATTTGGATTGTTTATCTTCGTTTGTTCAATTAGCAAACAATCCATGGTTTAATAGGAAACTTTCCTTGATACCTATTTTGTTTGTTCATTGGAATTTAAATAGGTAAAGTTTGTCCAGGAAATCGTAGGGTGGGTTCATATTGTTAACTTTTTGTTACGAGCTCAAGCAAACTGATTACGAGGGCTTGCAATCTCCTATGTATGTATGCTTGCACATTAGCCATTAGCTATGATATGTATGGGTACCTAGGTAGGTCCATTGACTGGGGTTCGATTTATATCAGTACCTAATTAATGATGTTGATAAGTATTTTGTAGTTTGTAGCTAATGTGTATTTTGATCTTGTTTCATTCTAGATAATTCAAATTCGTGATTATCGCTCATTGTTTGGGTGCTTCGATTCAAGACTGTAATTCAAATCCTCCACTCTCTCTCTCAAATATCGATTCGGTATCCATGGAATACAGTCTCCACATCAGATAGAAATCATTGACCTGTGATATTCAGGTAATACACTGGCTACCTTTTGGATGCTTTCAATAAGAAATATGGTGTCTAAATATTTATACGTTCATACATTGAACAGGTATTTCATGTGCATTTTCAAGTCATACATGGAAGCATTATAACTATCGGTATTGGGTAGCTGCATAAATCGCACTGCGTATCTGTCAAATATTGTTTCATCCAGCACCTCACAATCAATACATTTTTAAAAGTTAAAATAATAGCGCATTGTGTAGTGTTTACATTTTACAGTTGGTTATATGTAAGTACCTACCTATGAGTTCTTCATTTATATCTTTGGGATGGCTTATTATGAATGAATTGACAATAACAAATGAACCTTTGAAATGCAATATTTGATCGGATATGTGGTGTACGCCCTTAAAAGAAATAGTTGGAACATGTTGATATTCTCATTGTGTGTAAACTCAGCTCGGTGAATTTAAACGAGCAAAAAATCAAAAAGGATTTCATTATATTACACAATTTATTCTGTGGAATGATTTCTTCAGTACTACTACTGTTTAGGTTTTGGATGCTTAAAATGGAATTTATGTTGCACTTGGTGTCTCATTGACCAGTTTCAGGCTCTTCGATCTACCTTTGATGTCTATCATGTTTGCACTGAGCGATAAACTTATATGTCGACGTGCCTTCTCGTGATTTTTACAACTTGGATGCCTTTGTATGTGTGTACAGTGTACACCTATATTCTGTTCCTAGTTCCTGCAAGCAGTACCTGTATATAGACTCAATAATAGACTGTTGCTCATTTGTCTTACTGTGGCACCCAGGGAACAAAAAAACATTTCGAATTAGTAGCCGACACCCATCGTCAATTGATTTCACATTGTACCTACCAACTGTAGACTCCTAAATCTCAAGTAATAGCTGCTCTAATGCTTATTCTCGTACTTGATTCACTGTCGACACTTTTTTTCTCTTCATTGCCCATTTTGTTTTTTGGTGATGGACAGAGGCTCGGCAGACTTCATATTCACCTCTGTGACATGGGAGGGTAGCTACAGGTCATTTGCATATTTTCCCTGTGCATGCGTGATCGTTCGTTGTCTGTCCATAAAACTTTTATTCTCAATTGGTTCGTTGTTTACCATGTAATTAAAATGGATGCTTTCTTGATTGTAATCTAGGGCTTGTATTTGGATAACAACAATAAGTTAGTTTAGCAGTGGTCTAAATAAATCATTTCCCAGTCTGGCTACTTGACTGATAAAAAACAAAGAGGCTTCTGATCAGGAGTGTGCAAAAAATGCTTTGTAATCGTATTACTAATGTTATCACGAATAGGTGCCTATGTATATTTACCCTGAAAGAAAGTTGTACTGCTTTACTAGTTGCGTTCTTGTTGCAACTGGAAAAATTTGGCGTTGAATTGTGAACATTTTTTTTATTATAAAACGTTATTAAAAAAGGGTCTTGAACCCAGAATAATAATTTCAAAAATACTGCAATGATTATTTCTTGCAGCAAATGTAAGCAACTACCGTTCAATTTCAAAGGATTTTTCGTTGCTGAATTTGACAGTTCAGAGTGCAGTGGAGTGTTAGAATAGGTAACTTGGCAATTTTCTGAGATCGACCATCATACCTTTTTCCCACTGAATATCTGTATAGCGCCTTCATTTCACAACAGATAGTGTAGGTACGTGAACTCTCTGAATAAGGTACTTTGAGTGGTATTACAGATAACGCGAATTACAAGGAAAGTAAATAATATTCACACCTTGCATGACATGACGAATCCTGAATGAACACAATCAAAACAGAATGTGGAAGCACACCGTACATAGATAAATACAACAAATAAATTCAATGAATATCTTCAATTTGACCAGATGAAGTGCCAATTAAAAAGATTAAAAGTTCTCAACCAAGCCACTAACGACGTAGCAATTCACTGTAGAATATGAGGAGGTATGTACGTCGTGTAAATAGAATATGAGCAGATAACTTTACAGAGCAAAGATTTGTTTTGTTAGTTTTTTTTATACTCACAATCACAATCAGGCAGAATAGAAAAAGGTTCTATTATTGAAATATACACACAAGCAGAGAGAATGAAGGATTTTAATCAATACTACAAGTGTGTGCATACAAGAAATGTGATACGAACCACCACTACTAGCTGTACTGAGTCAGATGCTTCAAGTCTCCACTTGATAACCCCAGCATAAGCTCAGACTGAGAATCAATGTGAGGCAAAGAGAAGTACTACCTATGTATACTGCCACTAATTAGATTTTCCTAATAAGGGCTCAAACGCAGAGCAGCTCACAATGAGCTCACTACAAGAAGCTTAAGATGATGGTCGCCGTGTAATTGATAACTCTTTGGACTTCCTTCTGGAAGCGCCTTTTGTTCGAGAGTTCCTCGAGATGTGTGTGCGAGAGGCGGCGTACCTACATTATTCCGTCTCCAACATCTCTCTCTCCCTCCCCGGCTCAATAATACTCTCACTCGCCCACTAATTTTCAAGAGCACGAATTGAGTATTATCTGAAAACTATATTACAAACGAACGGCTCAGTCAAGATTTAACACGAAATATATTTTCTCTATTATTTTAATGCATAATGCATACAGGGAATACATAGGTAAACGAATGTATGCACCAGCGTAGGTATGTTTTGCAGTGCAAGGATTCAAATTCATTAAAAGGATATAAAATAGGTAGCTAAGTATTAGAATGCATGAAATGCGCTATGAAATAATTGCCTACATGAATAGTATATTTTCCTTTGATTTTTAATGAATAGTTTCATTTCAAAGAGATCGGGTGCATAATTAATTAAATAAATATTCCTATCACGCTAGCCTCCCAGAATAGTGTCGCACCTTTTTCCTCCTTCCAACTAGGAATGCTAGTAATTATTACTCTGTAATTTTAATTAAGTTGCCAAGTTTATCAAGTAGAAATGCGAGGCGAGTCCAAGGTGGCGTCGGTAGGTACTCCGGTCTTACCATTGTAGTTGTGTACAGGCATAATAATGACAAATTGGTAATTGCATCTACCTAGATTCATTACTTGTAGGGTATCACAATTTGTTAGAAATAAAGCAGTTCATCGCAGGACGCTTCCAACATCTAAATAAGCAATAATCAATTATAAATTACAATTTATCTTTTGCACGTAGTTAGTTGCTTTGTTGGAAATATAATCGTCCCAATTAATTGACAGTAAATTTCCCTTGTTTTATGGATTAAGTCGTACCAGTTGTGAATAAAGACACGTGCAACGTACATTAGCAGTAGAGCAGAGTTGTAGCCCGGCTTGATGAGCTTATAGAAAATAGACAATTGATCTATGACTGTAGAGATACGAGAACCAGAGGAATCCTCTTGCAACAGAGATCCAAATAATTGTATGGTATTGACATCATTATTCCTAAGCGGCTAATGTTACGGCCATCTCCCTGTGCTCGATGCATTAGAGACTCAATTTGGCAGTTTGAAAGCAATACCCTTTTAATTGCTCAGAGGAATTACTAGAGTTACCTATCTATCTATCTACTTTATCACAGTTCTAAAGTCGGCAAGTTAAAGCAGCATTCCAGTTAAAATCGTATTGCAGTCCTGCTCATTATTTTGGGATTATAAGTTAGATATGTCCGCCGTATAGTTACATAAGTACGTCCTCCGCTCACTCACAGGTGTGGCTGCAATATATGTGTTTTTCCACGTGTCCGTACAAAGTACAGACCCGCAAATAATTCAACATCCTCACATTCATATTACTGCAAGGAGATTATCTGTATTGCCATTGCTCTGCGCTGGTAGTAATAGAGCTGGAATTTCATTTAACTGAAAAATGATTTTGCTATCCCGTCTGTGGGCTGTGGTGTGGTGTGGCACACGGAGAAGCTGTACTGAGAGGCTTTGAAAGGTCTGCGATGGAAAACAAAGCAAAGGGGACCTGGCATAGGCAGAGGCCAGAGACACATTGACTATAATCCTTTGTTCTTGGAGCTTTAAAGGAAGACGCAGAGAGTGGACAAAGCTATAAATTTACGTGACCGTAGAGAAGAGCTGCAAAAGACAACAAACTCACGATCAGTTACCTTTTAGTACTTGGGAAAAGCCAACTCGTGGAAATGGCCCCTCGTGGAAATAGAAATAACACACCCATTTCATGGTCATCGATTTCCTGCCAATGACAAACTTGCACTTGTATTATGTCCTTAAATGTAAAATTTACAAACTCTCCATTCTCATCAAAGTTTTTCTAACACCATTGCTAGATCGAATCACGTGTCAACACAACCTGTCATAATTGGTAAAAGTGGATGTACCACCTACACAGTGAACGAAAATGTGTACATGAGATCCAGCAACTACAGAATATTTTTGTAAAAAAAATTCCAACGTTGCTGTTGCTGCTGCAAAATAACGTGGGCTTCAACTGCTGCTTTAGCACATAATTACGCCACTCACAGGTTCTAATGCATAATTTTTTTCTGTCTTACGTCTGAAATTGTTCCAAAATGATTTACTTGTGCATTTGTGCAGCCTAGCTATTTTCCTAGATGTCACGGTGCAATTATTTAGCTGACAAGTTCAGGAATGAGAGCATCAGAACTAGCTGAGCATAAACGGTAAATGTGTGAGATCAAATACGCCAAGTAGCTATGTAATGTATGAAACTCAGTGGCTATTTATGTCTTGTGCAGTGTTAGAAATAATATTCAAGGAACTTTTAACGCATATGCAATTACCTACGTGCAATGTTGTATATATTTTTACTGGCTTCAGTACTTGTCAAATAAATTATAACTTATGCACATGCATTCCTTACATAATCTTCGCAATGAGCACGGGATGTTCAGCCTGTCTTGCAGTTGATTTTTTTTTCCAGAAGACTGTATGGACAGCAGAATAAATAGTGGGTTGTGACAGTGAAGGATAACAATTGGCAGTGTTGGCAAACGTAATTTCTGGCTGCTTCCTCAATTTAATGTATTTTTGATTTGCTGACTGCTCAAGTTATTTTGATCTATTTCTCCTATTATCACCGGTAAAAGGTTGCAGTCATTGCTTTGGAGTTTGTGTGTCTGTCTTGTGTTTGCACAAGGTAGCAAAATGCACACACCTTGTATCTAAGGACAAGTTTTCGTTTCAAATTCCTTGCCTTTGCGTTGGAGAGCCAAAAGCTATGAAACTCATTCAACCATGCAACCCCCTTCCAGTCTCAATGCAATGGCAATGGGAATGGCAGTAAGTAGCTACATAAAGAATTTTATGGAGATTCCAAGTATTACCATCTTATGTATACCTGAGCGTAGTTTTTGCTTAATACCGTAATGCGTGATGCCGTCTGGTAGAAATTTATGAAGGCGAGTGGGAGGGAGAGGCAAGATAAAATAAATCCATCTATTAAGTATCTCCTACAGTTGGAAGGAGAGGGAAAAATATTTTCCATTTACTCCGCTGCTGCTGCCAATGTGGTTGTTATAATAGTTGTTAGTGCCCGGGTTATTTTTTTTCTTTGCCGAAGGGGTGAACTGTGTATGTGTTTGTGTGTGTGTGCAACTGAAAGAAGCTACGAAGGAAGGGGCTATGCCTACGCTGCCCTATCCGTATGCCTGTATGCCTAGGTATATATATTATTATTATTATTATGTGGAGCTCAGAAAATTCGGTCGAGTGGAATGAAATGGATGGAAAAGTGAGGAAAAATGCAAAGCATTCCTTGTGGTTTTCAAAGTTGAAGCATGTTCAAAAGTTGGTTGCATGCAACGTCATTAGGAGAAAGTTCACGGTCACGGTCAGAGCTTCTGAACGCATCCGTTAGCATATTTTCATAGGATTTATAAAAAAAGGGCTTTTATCCTCCCCAGCCGTTATTGGTTTTAATTAAAAATCGATTCTATATACCTACCTACCTAGCGTCACTGTCTCCACTACTGTTTCTCAGTTTGTTCTATGATCCATACGAATACGATGGCAATGACGTTTCATGCTAATTTAATTTAGATATTGGAACTCCACTATGTATATTGGTACACTGGGCCGTCGTGTAACGTGCACATTTTTTGAATATTATTTCTTTAAAAAAGTGCAGTGCTTTTGTGAATCAATGATAAAACTATCGACAGTAAATGAGGGTACTTGGGGTAAGAGATCGTGGGGGTAGTAGAAGTAGTAGTAGTACCTATGTACATCGGTGTACAATCTACATACAAAGATACCACTAAAAGAATGTGATATAAATCAGCGATAGAGCACATAGCAGGTAGAAGTGCAAAAACTTTTTTTAAGGATGAAACGGAGCTACTTGAAAAAAAACGACTTCTTGAATTTTTAGAATAGGAAGAGAGAAGGATCCCTTGCAGTTGCTGGTTTACTCTCTAGTAGATTTTTTTTGGGAGGCAAAAAGGTATTATTCAAATGGGGCACGTTACTCACGAGTCAGTGAAGTCGAATTGAGCCGAACTACACGAATTCCCGAGAAAAATCAGTCAAATTGGTCTCTTTCTTAAACATCATTTCTATACACTACCCCGTCTGTGTTAGTATACAGCTTCAACTCAAGTGGATTCACTTCTACCCCTCCCTTTGAATTGCTAAGGTATACGTCCATAGAGCTGCTTCCACAGGATCCATGTATGATCAAAATCTCCCTTTCCAACTTATGCGTAAACTTGGGGAATGATTTTTTTTTGGACCAAGACTTTCTTTTTCCCACTAAAGAGCATAATATCATGAGCACGTACTCTGTACATGAATGGAAACCCATGAGTTGAGACTCAGTAGAACCTTCGACTGCAGCTATTTCTTTCTTTTACAGAAGGGGGAGAAAAGATCGATTTTTCTCAAGTGCTGATGATCTTTCTTATTTTCCAGCAAACGCACTTCACCATCATCCGTGGGTTATACATTATATATATGTACCATGTATGTATTGCTACGTGACTCTAACTAGTAAGCGTGGGTTGTTGCCCACATGCACTTTTAATTTTGAGTAAGTAAGCTGCATGTGAGTGGCTCGTTCTTTGACTTGGACTAATTTAGCTGTAAATCACCCTTATTATTTGAAAATCCAATTTTTGAAGGGTTTGAATAGAAATTACAAAGTTTAATTGAGTGGGGGGTCTTGTCTTGATGTAATTACTGTAAGGATCGTTACGCTATCCATTTGTGTTGGATATTCACCCTATTAAAATCTTTCAAGCAACACTACTGCCATCCAATTTAAATACATCATTATTACATCAACTTTTTGTGGGATCTCAAGTTGACACTACAATTTTGGTGTGGACAGGAATGAGTGGATGAAACAAGGTTACAATGTTACCAGTCGTCTTGAATTCTCTGTACTCTGTAGTTCTGTGCTTTTAGTACTAACTAAAAACCCGGGACAGCCGCTCGAGATCGCTGGCTTGTAACTTGCCTATTGGGGTTATACTAATTTAACGAAACACAGGTTCTTTGTCCAAGGGAGTCATACACTTGGGACCCTGAGAGCGATGGAATCAAGAATATTGATTTAATGATTGACTTTGGGTTTTCCACTCGGCCACGTATCGTTGAATAATTTAGATAGAGAGTTGAATAATACGTGTTCTTATGGTACACCACTGAGTAAATAGTAATTCAACGTAGAATATGCAGATATGTAGGTAGATAGTATAGGTAATGTACAGATATATTATCTAGTTCCATGATACTGGACGATCCCACCTTCCGAAACTCAGACTAAACGATAATGTAGGACATGGGAAGAAAGTTGCCGTATTTGTAGGAAAGGTAGCTACGGTTACTCGGTTACACGATATAGGAAAGAAAAATTGCAGTAGGGAATGAGGTTTGGATTAGTCATTCATTCTAATGTGCTATCAGTACAAGCAGCTAAACCTCACTTGCTAGGTGATGCCCCAGTGATAAGATGGACTGATGTAGTCAAATTATTAGCTTGTAATTCAGCGTTGATGGAACAATGATCAAAATTAAGTCCGATTACAAAAACCTGTTTTCGATTTCACATTTACGCTACTCATACTTTGACGAACGGTTGATACTATGTACATACCTACAAAACTGTACAACTATTGGCGAATGTAAAAACTAAATTGCCCAAATAATTTCATTTAATTTTATTTAAAAGCTCTTGAAACGTTTGTGATGTGCACGTAAACTAGGTTTAGTTCGTAAAATTATTCAAAAAATTGGGCCCTTTTCTAAAACAGAGGACGTGAGTACCAATACCTTCAACGTCACAAAAAAACAGTGCATAATTAGATGTTCAGTATTCGGCTCATGTACACAATTAAAGGCCGTGGACATTACCTTTCGCTTTCTGCCGTTTATATGTATCGGTAAAGAAAATACTCCATTATATACATATAGATAGATATAACGTTATTGGATTATGGCTAACCGATATATGACGAATATGTGCGGGAATAAAAAAATAATTGTGCAAGTTATATGTACTACATATAGCATTATGATATTCCAAGAGAGAGAGAGAGAGAGATACATTGAAGGCACTCGTAGCAGTGAAGGAAAAGTAAAGAAGGGCTGAGGCAAATGGAAGAGATGAGAAAAGATGAGGGTGTCCACGTCCACCCAAACTCAGAGGAAATAAGGAAGCTGACATTCTACGAAGATTAATGACGTCCCCGTTCGAAGATTTGTTTTATTGATAATTCCCATCCACTTTTCTCTTCCCGGTACTTCTCTTCGTGCAGTGCATATATCACTTCCTTTTGCCACGATCATTTCCAAGAGCATTTATGTATCTTCTCTCGCAAATGCCTTATCCTTCCCTATAGTGCTTCCAACGACACCCCTTAGGGGCGAATTCTATCATCATTCTAAGTTTTTTTCTCTGTGTGTGTAGATTGACGGTAAAACTCAAAAGGTGTTGATTTATTAAAAATGTTAATAAAGGTGCTCGCCGTTCGCATTGCAACCCAAACTATTACGAATGTGTGTGTGTATGCTAAATTGTTGGAACTAACTTACGAAAAATTATTCCAGCCGATTGATTAATTACTCCCATTACAAAAGCGATTAAGCCAAATTAAACGACCTATTTTTTTGTTTATTTCGGAAACAGTAGTAGCTCTGAAAACAACAGACGGACGGACAGTTACATTAGTTTACAAAACATATCGTAGTGATAATGAACTTATGTTAAATCTGATGTTCCTAACATTATTGTCGTAGCTTTAATTTTTCCACGGGAATCAGGACGGCCTCCTGCTCAATAATAAAAGTGGTACGGTTGATTGCACCTTCATTACTGCAAGTTTGTTGTACAAATGAGAAGTTCTGGCCGTGGAGTCGGAACGCCTTTAGACAGACTCATGTAGCACAAGAGAGTTAGTTGTGCCGTGATAAAGACTATTGGTTTGATTAGATTCACTTCACTGAGCATTGTCTGAAGCAAGAAGCTTATTTTTTGTTGTTTGAGTGTGTGTACTTGAGATGTGTGTGTACTTGTATAGGAAGGAGTTCATAGCGTGTAGTGATGCATTCAGGATCAAAGTACTGGAGATCGTTCCTGTTCATCCTCACAAAGGAATGAAGCCGGCCTCCTAGATTTCCAGCTTGAATGTGCACTTAATCTGGCGAGGGAAAAGCACAATCGGAATGCTCCTTCTTGAAAAGGATGCGACGATCCACCCACTAGTTGGACTCAATAGTGTTTAAGCATTGCGTATATTTTTTTTTCTTCTTTGGTTCTAATTTTGAATGGCAAACGGGGTATTGAATTTATTTTTAAGCCGAAGCTTATATGTTTCATTTGCGTTAAAATTGTTGTGACTGCGTTTCAATTAGTTTCATTTCAAAGCTGACCATCTTTTTTTGGTCAAGGAAATTGTAGCTTCTTGTTATTAGATAGGTGGGTTTGTTTTTTGTGTAGACCACAATTTCTTATAATTACCATTCGGTTGTGTCTTTTACCTTCCTTCTCTTTTTGGCTGCTCTGCTGTTGAGCAAAAATGCCGAAGAGGACACAGCAGATGCGTACCATCACTGTTTGTTTAGCAGAAACGAGAAAAGTTGAAGTTGTTTATATTAAACTTCCGTATTCATCCGACGGTTTTGGCTTGTTGAGTTTCAAGAGAAGCCCGTTTAAACATTTA
The DNA here is from genome assembly GCA_034695205.1 of Dicyrtoma fusca. Lineage (NCBI taxonomy): Eukaryota > Metazoa > Arthropoda > Collembola > Symphypleona > Dicyrtomidae > Dicyrtoma > Dicyrtoma fusca. Next base: position 14,903 of record JAQFZC010001863.1, on the reverse strand, counting down.
CATTAGCTCATGTTCTTTTCATTTTCATTTCTTCGGAAATTACAGAAGAATTGAAACGTTAACTTGAAGAACGTACATACCTATGTAGCTAAACTTGATCCCGTAGCAAAGGGAAGGGGAATAGCTTTTTTCGATTCTGAGGGATATCCCATTAAACATTTAAGTGTTTTTAGTCTTTCCTTCTATAACTGAACTGTGTATTGCAAAAAAAAATTGTTCCATTTCGACCGGTAACTTTGGGAATTGCTAAAAAATCCATTTAAAAGGACGGTATTCAAAAGTTACGGGGTGATCGGTGCTTTAAATGTTATGGGGAAATGGTGTGGAGCCTTTCAGTTTACAGCCTATTTCGCTCAAGTTTCGTGTGTCTTGCTACAACAACGTCTACGTAAGACCTATTTCCTCTTGTCATACTATTACACTTACGCTAGCAAATATCCTATTTTCCCAGTTAAAAGACAATTTAAGAAGAAATATTCCTTGCGTGTGCCTTGATTGCTATTTCTTGAGTCGTGAACTGCTTGAGTGTTATAAAAAGGTGTTGTACAGTAGTACTTCAGTTGTTTACCCCCTTCTACAGAATTTCCAAAAATTCTTGTACAAAGGACAAAAATATTTTATTATTATTACTGGGTTTTATTTCCTAAAAAGGAGTACCTATACAGTACAAGTACTGCTTAACTAATCACGAAAACAGTTCTTGTAATTTGCAGCTAAATATTTTCAATCATAACGAGATTCCTTAAAAACGGAAGGTCAAGGTTAGTAAGTATTGAGCTTCATTTTAGTAGATAGCAATATGTTACTGATGAACAAAGCAAGGGTAGTAGTTAGAACTCTGAAATAAATGATCTGCGTCTAAAAAATGTGTACCTACCATGTTGGGTTAAAGTTCCAGTGTACACAACCTAGTACGACGTATCGGTACTTGAGTCAATTAAGTGCGATCTATAAAAGTAAAAAGTAAAACCAAACTGGGAATCTCCAAGTTGGGAGCACAAAGGGAAATAAAATTAGATCGGCTGAGTGAGGGGATAGTAAGCGCTTAACGAAGTCAAGTTCCGCGAGTCCGCAGTTCAAAAAAGAAACGAGAATTTTCCTCCACCTCATCAAATTAAAAGTAGATTTTATCAAATGGCTTCATAGAACTTGTTTTTCCCCTCAGATTCTCCAAGATTCCACAAATAACAAAGACGGTAACTTCTTACGATTAGAATGAGTATCCAATTTCATTGTGTGTACCTACCACCCCTACAGACTGTCCTTTGAAATTGAAACTTTCACTTGTTACTGACGATGAGTAGATTCATTGAATTACGTGGAATGGGAAAAGTAGAAACGTTACAGTAAATTGAGATTCTTTGGTGGAAGAGTGACCAAAAATTAAGTAGATGCAAGCAGCCTGTCTTATTAAGGAAATCTTCTTTCCAATTCTTCATTGAAAATGGAAACCACAAACACAAGCCAAAGTCAGGTTAAACTTTTTGTTTATGCTAGCACAGTATTCTGGATCTTCTTTCAGTTCACCTAATAAGCATAGCAGTGTGCCGTGGTATTATTTTTTGTCATCTCATTGAAAATCGAAATCAAAGTTTGGCACACGCACGGGATATTTTTAAGCTGCTTATGCCATCAGCATGCATACCTTTTAGTCTTATTATTTGTATGCAGTTGAACGCAGAGGCCGTAATCTTCTAATTTCTAATGGGTGTTCACTCCATAATTCCCCATTAGATGAAAATAGGAGCGTCAATGAAGGAGCATATATATCCTTAAGTGCTGGCCTTCATTCATGAAGGCTCTTCCGACATAAAAATCTGTCTGAAAGAGCGTGTCCACGGAGTGTGAATTTACTCTGCATGGGATTACGTAATGGTTGAACGCATGAATTGCGCGTCTAGGGTGAATGCATCTTCCCATTCCCCACTTCTACTACTAAATGTAATGACTTCCTAAAGCAGGTATTAACTAGAGCTCCTGGGTATGTATTGGTGAGGAAAGTTGGATAGTTCATATAGGGATAGGCTACACAGTCTGACCAGATACATACAAATGCACCACAAAACTTCCCTCACAAATACTTTCCACACTTGCACTTTAGGTTCTTCAGGAACTCCGTGGAGCCATGCAATCATGTTTACGTCTTTTTCATCATCTAAACAAGTGCTGTGAATGAAAGGCCCATTCTATCCCGGTTGTTGAGAGTGTAGCTAAAAATTATGCCGGAGGCGTTTTGCAAGGCAAGGGTATTTTTTCTATACTGTAGAGAAAACGGATTTCCCTAGCTCGGTACACTCTAAAATTATTGCAAAAACGTCCAGGTTCGACTTTACAGTGAATTATAATGCAGTGAGCTAAATGTAGGAGTAACCAAACTCAAGTTGGCAGTCGTAGTACTGGAAATTAGTTTAGGATATTTTATGTATCTATCTTCCCCAAGGTTTTATTCCTTTCCCATTTGTGTGGCTCCTACATGAGTAGACTATAGAATCACTAACAAGGTTGAAATTTTGATACTGGCTACGCTCTGATTTTTCACGTGCTCAAATTTCCACAAGAGTTTCCCACTCACAGTTAGAAAGAACCTACAGGTACTACCTTTGTATGCGTTGATGAATAGAGAAAGTTTTTTTTTCTCTCCTACTGCAACAGTAGTAGTAATGCCTCCGTGTATAAGTCCTATATATTTTATTATACTGATAGCAGGAGGTTTTTTGGATTTGGTGAGATGGAGTGAGGCTGAGCTGCTGGAGGACTGGAGGAGCCAAAGAGAGAGAGTGAGAGAGAGAGAGAGAGAGAGGGAACAGAAAGTTTTTTTGGGGGGAAAAGTTAGTTTTCGCTAGCGGTTTACCGTTCCGCTTCGGAGCGCAAAAAGCATTCCCGGTCTCGTCGACTCGGCCGGTTGCTTATGGGCCACCCGAGAATACTTCATGTTCTCCCTCAACATCTTTACCTACTCCACATTACATAACAAACTACATCAACTGCTACCACGACTGCTCTCAAGTCTCGTTATTTCACTTGCACTCCACTCTCCAGTCCTTCCAACCTTCCCCGTGTCATATGTGTCCGTTTGTCTTTCTCGCACGCCAGAGACTCCTGTACTCGTACAGTAGTTCACAGTCATCACAGTCACCTACGCCTCTGCCTCTCCTTCCCGATCTACCGCATAGACGTGGAGCAAACCAATGGTGACTTACACTTACCGTCAGCAGTCTCCACAGAGGAAGCTTGCTTAGGAAATACTGATAGAAGCAAGTTCCACATTGCATTACCTTCACTCCTCCGATTTTTTTTCGTATATATTTTTTGTTGTTGATGGGATGTGAATGTGATGGGATGCTGGTTACATTAAGAGTACGCTCTCCCCAACCTATACCATTTCGTTAGTATCAACTTTGCTCTCTCTGTTTTTTTTTAAGTTCTCTCTCCTCCTGTCTTCCTCCCGTACATCTAAATCCTAAGTGAGTGCTACCGCAAGACATGTTGAGGTTGCAACCAGGGACCTGGACTTTCTTTCTTGTCTTTTCAGTCTTCACTTTGAGTTGAATCGCCTTGTCTTACAGTGCAGTGCAGCCCTGTGTTTGGGGTTGATTCTGTTCGCTGTTGAATGTTTCAGGAATTGCACTACTTGGCAAAATTGCATCTTGAAAGGTATAGAAATGATGTCTAAACCAGAAGATATTGAACTACCTTTTGTCTTTTACGTAAGCTACCCATGGGGTAGGGGGTCTAGTAAATTTTAGGGTACCTATCACATTTTTTTAACTTTGTAGAGGAAAGGACCTACTAGTAGGCTTGCGTCAAAGTTAAAATTGACTATTTTCCTGTACATACTGTATTACCAAGAATTTTAGTTGGCCAAAATTGTGTGCTCATAAAAGGAGAAACACATTACGTGCGAATGTTTAGTAGCTTCCTTATAGTATAAAAGCTGTTGTTTTTTTGAATGCAAAGTTTTACGCTGTCATCACATAGGTAAGGTGACTTAAATGCTTCTGATTTTATACCGTGTGTACGCGTGTTACAGAGCTGCTGCTGCCTGAGTCAAGTTCGTGTCTAGATTTATAGTCTGTCTGGTACTGCATGCATCTTTTAAAAAGTGCCAAATATTTTCGTAGGCTGTAAAAACAGAAGCATGAACCCATTGTATCCAACTTTATTTTTCCTTTCTCAAGAATACGTATTATCTAGACCAGGGAGAAGAGGCTCTTATTTTTTAACTGGAAGGAATCCCATTTCTACGGAATGTATTTGATATTATTAATACGGTGTCTCTGGAGGGCGTATCATACATTTGAGTTTTGTGAAGGAAGATAGAGTAGGTCGTAAACTCCTGTCTGCATGATAAAATATAAAGTGCCATCAAGCGCATTCTTTTCTTTCCGTCCAATTTAAAGCTCAGAGCCCAGCTTTATCTTCTCTCTCTCTCTCTCTCTCAGTGTTGCGAAAAAGATATATTTGGATATTAGCTACATTATAAATAATAATATAGACAGCTTCTACGCTTATGAATGCTTAACTACTGCGTGTATAAGTACACTTCTTGCTACCTCCATGTGCTTCAAAGTTTCCCCAGAGCTACGTATAACGTACAAGGCACTACCTCGGTAGTATTAGTAAGGTCTATGCTTTCTCATTTTGATGCAAGGCGTATCAAATTTCAGCCTGAGTTAAAAGCGTCTGTAACAAAAGCTCCTACGCGACTCGCAACTTCATCTTAAACTCTTGTAGAGCTTCAATTATGCGATGAAGATTCTCATGTTCTTCTCTCTTCTTTGAGTCAAAGATTCCTCATGGGGGGCACTTATCACTCGTTACTTGAGAGTAATCTAAAATAAATAAATACTAACTTACAGGCAACTCTGCACCCTATGCACTTTGATTCGTATTTACATAAATTCCGTGATTTTCCCTTTCATTCACTCTCATAATTTCAAGCAGTCAAGTGTAGGACGAGATTCAGCTCTCCAGCTCTTTATCGTACACGTTACGGTCACAGTGATTGATCTTTGTTCGCAGTACAGACGATAAAGTGTAGGTATGCTCATAACAGTAGGCTATGAAGGGGCTGCCTGCAGATGTTTTGATGCAGGATGGCAATATCTTTTCCTCCATTATAATAACGTCAATACATTATTAATGATGCATGGCCTGATCGGATGTTGAAGATTACGCTGCAGATAAAGCTAGGAAATCTTCAGTTGTTCTTGTTGCACAGTGATATAAAATATTATTGCAATATTATTTTCTCCAGTAGTGACACCACTCATGATTTTTGTGCTCATTGACTCTATGAGCATCAGCTTAGTGAATTTTTAGACTACAGAAAGGATACATAATTGCACACATGCCTTTGCCGAATTTATACCCTCTTAAGGGCTTAACAAGAAAAGAACTTCTAACAAACGAATTTCCCACAAGATTAGAGCTTGCAAGCCACTGTGAAAAGTACATGCACAGTTACGTATGGCTTGTCTTATTTTAGTTGTTTAGCCTCGTAGTAAGCGCTGATTAACTTTTGGGTGATCATTGTGTTTGTAAAACGTTATTTCAACAAAGAGAGTTAGAATTTCAAGGGCCGTATTTACAATTCTCTTTAAGTTTTATTTTAATCATCCAAAGTAACGCTGTTTAATTATTTAAACGACTTTACTAGCGTTCAAGATTTAGTGGAAAGTACACCTAGTTCGTTTGTGTCTTTATGGGATTATACAGTCTTAATCTTACTACCTCGTACATTCGCTTTGAGGATTAGTCTAGCTCTCCAAGTACGTAGGTATTTTTTAAGCTTTGTTTTATATTACCTATTGCTGGTAAATAAGCTACGCGGGTGCCTCTTTGTTTTAACATCTCAAATTTTTGTAAAATCCGCGAGTTATATTAAACATACATTTTGCATTATTTTCTGTGTACGCCATCTCTTTCCCACACGATTTAATTCGATTGTCGAATTTTGTCTATTTTTTATTAGCGGTTTGATACATGGTTATGGAAATTATTTATTAATATGGTTGTATAAATATTTAAATGAGGCTATAAATTTATCCCTTTAAAAGAAATAAAGAGATAAACCATGGTACGGACAATGAAATCTCCTTAGCCGACATTTCACCCAGCAGTTAATAACCTTTTGAGTGTGTGTGCGCTAAAGATATTGGCAATGTTGAGAGCATGCTTCGTAGTTCGTAGTGCCCTTTGATTAAGCAAACAATTGTTGTTAGTTGTTAGGCCACAGATAATACAAGCACGAACTCCCAATCTCAATAAACTCTCTCTCTCTCTGTATTTCTCTCATATATATAAGTAAATTCCCTGACACGGGCGTTATTTTGGAAATACCAGTGGGAAAATGAAATTAATATTTTCGATTCGGACGACTTGTTTGCACTTAGACATGGAGGAGGATTTTGCGTCTGTACACATACACCAGTACCTACTACAAGCATATTAGAATAGTTTGCGGTCACGGTACTCGCTACGTGGTGGTACCCACTAGTATATTAAGAAGGGCATTTTACAAGAAAACCAACGGGATACCATTAAATCATAATGAAAATGAGATACTTGTGAGGAGCGAGTGAAATTACATCCCATACGCCATACGGGCTCAGTTTGTGTCTGGATCTGTGCCGTACATACATAGTACATACCTAGGCTGAGCATCATAATGTGCGTCTGGAATATTGGTATTCACGACCCTGCATTCATAAGTAAGGAAATTCGGTTCATATACAAGGGACAGAGAGTCAAGTTTGGGTTTGGAAGCAGAGCTGGAGAGAGGGGCACACTCATTTCCAGTAACGTCAAAGAAAAGTTAAACACGACAAGGCGTAGCAAATGGAATTTCCATGCACACATACCTTATCTTCACCTTACACGGGTAATACACGGCCATGCCACCAAAAGAAGATATCCTATCTACACGGGACTCAGAGACTCAGAGCGCCTCAGCTTTTTGTTTGCATAACAGAGGGAAAAGGGTGACTATTATTTTGGAGCCGTATAGACGGGCTGTAGTTGTACAGCTATAATCATATTCATTCCAACATTTTACAATCATGGTGGCGTTATTTAGTTTGGGGTAACATACAAGCTTTTCTATTTATTAATGTATAGTAAGGTACAATCATCGTATGCATCGGTGTGTACGCCGTACAGGCGTGCCCCCGTTCACTTGCCTATGAATATGTAGCCAAGTTTGGATAAGATTTTAGTAGGTTCAGGAGGAAACCGTCAGTTGCCTAAACTTATGAAATATTATCTGATGAAAATTCCCATTAAATTTCTAAATTGTATTCGTTGACAGGGGGTTCCTTGTGTGCGGGCTTTAGAGACCACAGAAGACTTCACGAAGCATTCCGATATGCGGTTGAACGGAAAGAAAATTCTTAGGCTTAGTACACCGGGTCAGATGAAAGTTACGTGGAAAATGCCAAAACGACCGACAATTCATTCAGGGAGGCTCAGATCCTCCTGTCTTCTTCTACTCGCCATTCAATTCCTTGCCCTTCCTATCTTAACTTCTGGGCTTGACACATGTAAGTTTTCAATCAACCTTTTTTTTTTATTTCTTAAGGTCTTCATTCGATCTGCTGGTGCATTATTTCAAGTTATTTTAGTTAGTTTTAATATTCGAATACATAATTTGTAGTTTGCATTCTGTATAGTCTGAGATTAGTGCAGTGCTGTAGTAGTGTTCAGAGATATATGACCCGCCAAGTCAGTGACGAAAACTGCAATCTTTGAAAGTCATGCTCCATGGAATAAATTAAAATGATGAGGCCGTAGAAAATTCCAGCTGGAGCGATTATATTGTTTAATGGGAAGGAACATGTGCCACTGTCAAGTCCTCATCTGATGTGACAATAGTATGATAATTTTTTGGTCCCTGGTTATTATTTTAAAGGTGCAGTTACATTTTACCTGTAAGACACACACACACAGTACGTAGCTACACGTTTAGGTATGAGAAGCATTCAAATCAATCGCGTGTTCATGCTGTTGAACACAAGCTTATGTAGGGAGCAGGTGTCTTTATTTTTAATGTTTTATTTTTTTGCCCTGTCTTGTCTAACTATTTTGAAGGGACTCTTTTGTTTTACGTTTGTTTAGTATGCTTAACGAATGGAACGAATTATAGGGTGAGGAAAGAAATGTGGCGATGAACTAGGGGGTGTAAAAGCTAAATAGACACATCATATGTATAGTTAATGTAGATACCCAGCCACCTCGGGAACACTGGTATGTATTATGCATGGATATAAATCTGAATTACGACTAGTATACGCATACAGTTTATTTTATAGGCAACCAAAATTTGATGGCTCGTCTGTCCTGTCTGTTGTAGTGTAACTATGTTATAGCTCATCCGTCGTAGTATGTGTGTTCCATGGCCATCCATGGCATGGTATGGGTTTGTGCCTCAGTAATTAATGTGGTTTTTTGGTTTTTATGGTTCTAACAGCACAATGCATGGTCCCATTAGGGATGGAATCGGGTGAAATTAAAGACTCTGATCTGACAGCTTCCAGTTCCTTTGACACGGGCAACGTGGGTCCGCAAAACGCCAGGTATGCTCCACACTTTTAATCATTATTATTTTTACCTCACATTTTTTGTATGCCTTTACACAACAGACGAGCTGATGACGAGCTCTCCCACCTTGTATTTAATTACCACTAATTTGAACTGCTATGTTATTTGAACCGGTATCTCCATCCCCGTTGAACGCCACAATCCCGGCTTAAAAGTATTGCAATAATTATGGCAGTACTGCAGTGGGTTAATTCCGATTTTAGTTTTTCGCAATGTTTAATGGAGCTGCTGACTAATTTAATTGTAACAAATCACAGGTGCTAACAATAAGCCACAGAGAAAGAATTTGGTGCAAGGTGCGAATCATGGTCATGGCATTCAGCAGTCGGAAGCAGCCCTACGCTGGAATAGTACGCAATTCAATCATTAAGGCAAGGGGCCAAGAGCGAAAGTAGAAAAAAAAGATTTAAGATGACAATAATGGCTTAAAGAAGTACAATGTTTCGTTAAATGTAAACTAATAGCAGCAGCAGAAAATATAGGACCTACCTACCTAATTTTGGTGGGGGAGAGCTATACACAGGTATACCTATGCTATCTGCAGTTTGGGTTGTTACACTTTCACACGTGTTGTTTTCGAGTTTATGGCGTAAACGTAACGTGTTTGAGCTGCCCTTTCATTTCATTAAAAGCTACCACACCTCCAGCCCGTTTTCCTGTCAAACACTGGGAATTTACGGAATTTCCGGATGCTCCGACAAAAACAAAATGTTTCGGAAAACACCCTAATTAATGGCCACCTTTCCCTTCACTCGCTATTCCGAAGGTAGTAATTCTACTGTGAGAGACTGTGAGATAGTTTAAGAAAATATTGGACATGTTTCCTTCTTATTGAGGTAGGGCAGGCATTATTTTTGTTCAATGTATCGTGTAATTTCCTATAAGCATGCCAGCTCAAAACTTCAAAATAAAATAAAGCACATTTTTAAACACATTAATTATGTAAATGAAAACACGTAGGTGTGCACATGAATCGACTCGGAATGCAGAGTCAGTCCCTAAAAGAATTAATGAATTTTTAGTTTAGTACCGGCATAATTAAACTCGCATTTGATCCGTTTTCTGTGAAGCTTACAAGTATCTAGGCACTCGTAGGTACAAAAGTTTTCTCACATTTTAATTGTTAGTATAGAAAATGTTTCAAAGTAGGCATAATAACCCAAAACAAACTGAGTGGGGTATTTTTGTTAAAAGTTTTTCAAAAGCAGGATTTGTTTTGAAATGTAGCCCAGCACTCAGGACTGAAGTTCATAGAAGTAGGTAGGCATGTAGGTGCATGAAGCTTATTAAAGGAGGTACAACTACGTACAAGGAATTGAAGGAAAAGTCATTGAGGAAGTTTTCAAGATACTTCAAGTAGGAGGGGCTTGAGGCAAATAGGTATAATTATGGGTATACAGTGCATTCTAGAATTTCATTTGAAATGAGAGAGGAAAAAGAAGCCTTGGAAATGTGTCAACCGTCTGCCTTAAGCGCTGAGTGAAATGAAGCCCTTTGGGTGGCTTTGCTTCACTCTTTGTTCTCCTTCCTTTGCCCATGTTGAGGTTTCGTTTTTCGGAATGAAAGGAGTTGAAGGGGAAAACATGGGAAGGAGAGACGAAGCCGGAGTGAGTCAGTTGTGTAGGAGAGACAGACCACAGGGATAGCTTATAGGGATGTACATACCTATGCTATGTATCTCTCTCTCTCTCTCTCTCTCTCGGCTGGGAGCTGAACATGTATACATATTCATTCGGATCCAAAACCATATTGAAACTGGTTCATTTTAAGTTAAAAGTTGGAACAGGGTGCCTCCAGCCAGATGGGCCTCCGTCGTCGACGTCGCCGTCTCATTGAAAATAGTGATACGTATTACATTTTATCTCATTTTGTTGGTCGCTGGTACTCAGTCAGGAAGAAGGCTGTTCCCTCTTGTTTGCTCGAGAGTTGAAAAGGCATTAAAGGCAAAGTCAGATTCCCCTCTGTGTGGAGCTAATTAGTATGATTAATTGGACACGTGACAGATATTCTCTCCTCAGTCTGCATAATGAGAGGCTGAAAGATGAGAGTCAACTTTTTCTCAAGGCTCCGCATCCATCCCCGGCTTTTCATTTTCACAAAAATTGCTCAAAGTGAGCTTCACTTTTATAACAATAATAATAACAACCTCCTGTGGCATGTTTTCCTAAAGTCATTCTAGTATGCGTATGCATTCAATATATTTTATATTCATTATTCACAAAATCAATTTCTCATAATATTTGGCAGCCTTAGACAAGGAAAAGGTTACTTACTACTAAGGCAGCTTTAACAGAATGACTTGTTAAATCACGTGGGTGTGTTTCTTAAGCACAGTGTAATCCTTGCCTTGTAGAAGTGTTATGGTTGTCAATATAAGACTTGAAAACAATTTTAAATACCTAGGTATTATTAGTTTAATATAATGCTACATCTTTAATGACTTACCGTCACCGTTTTCCAGTCATGTTATTTATGCCTGGCTCCATGAAGTTTTGACTTTTGAGGAGAAATGCCAAAAGCAAAAGCATCCCTTTCATCAAATGCATGTGTTTAATTTAAATGCATAAACCAGGAAGAAGAGACAGGGATTAATCTCACAAGTAGAAAACCTTGCTCATTTAGGGGTGAATTCATCGATCTGGTACTTAAATCCGTTAATGATGTTGGTTAGGCTTTTGCCAATGACAAAATGCTCTAGTCCTCAAAGTACACGCTTCCCTCTGCGTCACACTATATTTAGAATTATTAGACTGGCAGATGTAACCGTCATGCCTCTATGAAAATGGATATGCATGTATCATCATGTAGGGAAGGGTAAAGTAAAGCACCTACTAGGCAGGTTAGTTGTTGTAGTAGTGCGTAAAACTTTAAAGTGAGGAAGCTGTAGAGCAGACAAAAGGGAAATGCAGGACCGTCTGTTCTGCCTGTAATTTTGTCTGGTGAGTCACAAACTACATTCCAGCACTTTGTACTAATAACTGCTCCTGTGACAGCTTCAATCATCCACGTTTTCCGTCTTCTTCCAGTTGTTGCGGTAAGAATTTAAAGTTTCTTCACTCCTTCCCACCCAACTTATAGATTTTCATATTTTGTTTATTCTGTCAAAGGATTTTTGAGAGATGAGACTTTGTCCATCCGATTCTTTCGGCACAGTAAGTGCTTACGCAAGGCAAGATGTACTACCTATGTAGGTGTAACGAGAAAAAAAAAGCTAGTACTGACAAGGTTTTGTCACATTCCGTATTCTTGAGAAACTGAGGGGTGAACAACACGAAACAATTTCCCAAGCAGCAATGCAATGTCTTACAAAATGTTAATTTGGTATTATAACCAGATTCCCTCATAGATTTGACATGGAACAAATTCCCTTTGTCAACAGAGCTAATCTTTCATCGCCTTTCATCCTTCAAAGTGCAGATCACAAGACCATTTCACAACGAGTATACCAGCGGTCCCTATTATAGTAGCAGTACAGTAAAAATTTACGTTATGCTGTTGCTAGGAGACCCGACACTGGAGATAGTTGAAATTCAAGATAAGGCATGGATGTATTGTATCATAAATACAATTTTTGGCTGCGAAAATATTGATTGCTCCGAATAATCCGTTCAGGGCTGGGGTTTAGGTTGAAATGCTTTTAGCAGTTGCATACATAGTGGCAACCAAGATGGGAAAGCTTTCTAGAGTTTTTTGTAGGCTAAATAGCATTTTTACGGTGCGGTGTAACACAATTGAATGTGTATGTATTCTTATAACTTGATCCTAGTTTAGGCAACCAAGGTGATGTAGGCACCTAGGTATACATACAAGGAAATTCCAGTTACGAAGAAGTATCTCTTTCACTTTCCCTTTCCCCCCTGATAGTTTCCATCCACCCCAGGCATATGAGGCTTGTTGAATTAATTTTCATTTTGTGCTTCTGCTCTACCTCGCTTTGATCTTGTCAGTCAGTCATTGTCATACACACTGGGAAAATATAATATCTTCATACTTTACAAAGACACGCTAGGTAGGGAAGTATTTGGCAGGGTTTTGGATTTCTATGTAAATGTACATACAGGGAGGGATGATGAAAGCCATCGAAAGCAGCGTTTTTGGTAGTTGATCGTTTGTTAATTGTATCATTTTGGAATCTGAACGTATTTTGTATTTAATCTGGTTTGTATCAGTGCAATTGCACTGATTGATGTTCGGTTTTGATTTAGACTCCGGAATTCATCATATTTATTATTCGTTAATATTTCCAGTGCAGTGTTAGATTCTATAAATTATCCACTACTTTAGTTTTTGGGTGGTAGTGGTAATGGTTTTTAGCGGCAATAAAAGATTTTTTTGTGTCTGTCTCCCAACAAAATGATTATTCGATTCACGTCCTTGCCTGAAAGACAAAGCTGGGAGAGGAATCAGAGTATGTACTCAGTGTGCATTATAAAATGTTTAAGGGAATGTCTGGACATTTGGTATGAAAAGCCCGTTGGAAGGTTGAAGTGAAATATTATAAGGTTGACTTGAGGGCAATGCCATTGTGACTCTCAATGCTTTGTAGTGGAGAGCGCGAGGGAGTGTGTGTGTGTGTGTGTGTGTGGGTGCGGGGAGAGAGAGAGAGAATTCCGGTTCAATGTTGAAGTGGTGACGGAAGTGATAAATTGTTGGTCGTGGGACAGCGATGGTGAAAGCGATATTGATCGAATGTATTTTTCTTTCTGTGTGTAAAGGGTTCGTGAGGAGAGACAAGGAGGTGCTTGGTGCCCGAAGAATCAAATTACATCAGATGCCGAAGAATGGCTTCAAGTACGTGCAGTTAAAGTTTATTTTCGTTCTTACTCTATTTGTGTATGGATAGTGTAACAGCAGAGTAAGTAAACCGATGTGAATTCGCTCCGTATATAATACATATTTGTCGAAGCACAATACTAAAATTGTATTTTACATCTTTGGAGGAAAAAAACCACCTTTTTCCTGCTATCAGCTATATCTCCCTACCTACATATTTACTGTTTAAAGAACTCATTGAATTTTCTCTGCCCCTCTCGATAAGAATTGCATTACATGTGGCTAAATTCAGAGACGTTTTTTTCTTCTTCTTTCTTCAACCCTTTCCACGTTTTTTTTTCTTCACTTCAACTGGTGCTGGTGCTGGTGTAACTTGAGTTACTAGAAATTTTCTTCAAATAGCGCAGAGCAGAGAGATATCTCGATAAGATACGTATCTTGACAATATTCCACGACGAAGGATATGAATTAATGGGCTGATGACATTCAATAGCGACAGTGTTGACTGACATGTGCCTGGAAAGGATTTCATACTCCATACTAAATGATTCTTAGATTTCTCCCTCAGATTAATTTGCACGCATATTTAAGTTATGCTGATCAATGCAGTGGAGGACCGTCATGTCCTAAAAGTTTATACCTACAGTGCCAGCGAGCTTTGCTTGCTTCCCTTATCATCTCGTAATCATATTCGTGTTTTTATTTTTTCCGTCTAGATCGATTTACATGGTGTGCACGTGATAACTGCGACGGAGACACAAGGAAGATTTGGTAATGGTCAAGGGCAGGAATTTGCGGAAGCCTACGTGGTTTCCTACTGGAGACCAGAATTGGGGAAATGGGTCCGCTACCGAGATCATACTGGGAACGAGGTAATCAATCAAATAGTTTTGTTTCACAACTTTCATGGTTAACTGTACCACTGCACAGTTTGGGATTTCGCTTAAATGTTTTGTTACCACACCCAAAGGTGCATTTTGTCGAGACTTGATTTAAAAAATAAGCCAGGATACGAGAGAATTATGCGTAAGGCAGCAGTCTGGCTGTACTTGAGTTGAAGCAATTGAATCGCAGACTGGAGTTTGAATTACGACGAATTCAGCAGAGTGTCCTTGTTGTATGGGTATTTGGATGGAGTAGCTGGCATCGAAATGGGGGAAATGAGCGTCCATGGAATCTAATCTGAGTGCAATCAATGCAAATTGCAAATAATAGAAAGAGTATTATTAGTCTTGCCTAAGACGCTACCCACCTCGCTTTCTCCACTTTCCCTAATAAGTCGGTTGCACTAAATGCATCAGTTTGAGGAAATCCGTTCTACCATTTGACTACATGAATTTCCAAATGGAGTTGTGCTCCATGCAGGGTGAAGACGATGGGAGTAGTAATATAGTTAGCTGATAGCTGATACATGCAAATTGCGATGAAACCAAAATGGGAATGGGACCGAGATAGAGAGCCTATCAAATTCCCTTCCTTCTATTTCTGTGTTGGCCAATTTCAATTTCCATGCAAATGTATTACCAACGAGA
>JAQFZC010001862.1:0-26336 GCA_034695205.1 Dicyrtoma fusca | reverse complement strand
CCGCCGTCTTCTCACTTACATCTTCTTACGCTACTTAACCTAGTTCCGTCTTATACCGTACATCTCCTATTAGTCACGTCGTCACACGGGCTAGAGCTCCAAATTTGGACGATTTTTCACATTTTGTTTATTTTGTCCGTTGACAGTTCTTTCTTCCCAGTGCACGGCAATGCAATGGCGCCTTTCCAACTTTTTCGTCTTGCTTCTCTGTTTTTGGTAGCACGTGTGTGTTTCATATGTCGATTTGCGGGTAGGAATGAGCTTAACGATATTAGTTATTTAATTTGGTCGGTTAGCTACTTTTTTAACTTATTTTTGAATTTTTGTTCAAAATTTTTTCTTCCGTCTAAACTTGGTACGTCTATTCAACTCGCGCGCCTTCCAAGAAATTAGTATTTTTGATAAATTTAAAATTAGCATGGCCTAATTGTTCGTGCAGACGAAAATTGGAAGGCTGTACCTGCTTCATTCAAAATGAGCGTTGTCTAGGGGTTGACAATCGCTGGAATCGCATTGCATGCATTCCAGGTACGGAGCTGGCTTCTTCTTCATAGACAACGTCATTCTTCCTGCGTTCTAATTTTATTACACCTTTGGTGCCCCAGAATCTATACCCATCAGCGCCTAGTCGTCGTTGTGAGAATAAATTCATGCCCCCTTTAAAGTAAAGAACATCTTTAAGTACGATGGTACGCCACTCACCCTCAGACCATGCCTAAAGTACTACAGTCCAAGCCTGGGTGCAGTAAAAATGATCTCTAATGGAAGTGATAATTGTGAGTGTTCTTGAGATTGTGAAGAGAGGTGAACCAAGAAGAGCAGTCCACCATGTGTGACTCGGCTCCAGAATCCCAGTACCAAGTGTCTTCGTCATTTTCTTTGAGTGTCTTGAGACCTAGTTGAGAGAGAATGCGAAGGTGTTCTTGTGGGTAGAGGATTAGCCCAACATTTGCTGGCATGATTGCAAGTCCAGAAATGATTTTTGCCACACGGCTGGCTTCGGTAGTGCTTGGTTGATTGTTAGCATTGTTATTATTATTGTTGTTGGCAGTATTGTTATTACCGTCAGTTGCTTGTTTACCTCGAGCGGGGCGACCAGCGGCGACGGCGGCTGCTTGGCGTGCTTGCCATTGAGGACACTCATGTTTCTTATGATCCATGGATCCACACTCGAAGCAAGCTCCTCGTGGAAATTTAGAGCGATTGTCTTTCTTGTTTCCATTGCCATTGTTGTTGCCATTACCGTTACCATTGCGATTGCCTTGGTTGCCTCCGTTGTTGTTGCATTTGTTATTACGGTTATTATAGCCATTAATATTGTTTTTATTTTTACGCCAATTATTGTAACCTTGATTTCCATTCTTGGGAACCAGTTTCCATTCAAGTTGAGTGTTATCAAAATTGTCATTGGGTGGTTGGCCTTGCGGGGCTGCGAACATACTAGTGGCAGCTGAGTGAGTAGGCACAATTTTTTCAGTGCGAGACTCATACGTGGTTAGTTTGTCCATGAGATGATCCCAAGTCTTGTCTTCTGTTGCTTTATTGTCCCAGATAGCGATAAACGGAAGGTATTTAGGCGTTTAAATACCTCTGGTTGCCTTGGAAAGTATATCGTAATTTTGTAACTATCCTGCCTAGGGAATTGCAGATTTGAAAATATCCCCGGAGTTTGCGAAGAAATTCTAGGCTGTCATCGTTCGTCATCTGTTAATTAGAGAAATCTTCGAACGCCTTGTCTTTGTTAGTTTGACTTGCCTTGTTGAATTGCAGTTCAATTGAGTTCCAAAGTGCAGCCGCATTTCTCTTATTGATGTGTTGATTTTGAAGATCTTTGCTGATGGTAGTGGTCATGATGCCAAGAGCAATGTCATTTGCTTGTTTCCAGTAGGATTCTGCATCTCGTTCGCCTTGAGTAGGATTGCGAGCCTCATTGTAATTACCCGGTTGGGGCCATGCAGTGGCAACAAGAATTTTGTCGAGTTGCTCAATTTCCAGTGCGTTTAAGATGAATTTCTTCCAGTGTGGATAGTCTTTGGGTTTATTGAGACGAGTACAACCCGCCGTCTCAATTTTAATATTTCGGAGCTTTGTGGGAACCGAGTTATGAAGAGCCATGTTAAAATTGTAAGGAGATGGTTCAGAAATTGTATATACCTTGATAAAGTCCTCGTCAAATTCGTCCTCCGATAAGGAATAGTGGGGATTGCGGAAGTTGTAAAAATCGTGAGTGAAACTGTCTTCAGAATAGTTGCTGTCAGAATAGTCACTCTGGTCGCAATCGGATTGTTCCTGGTCGTCCTACTCTGAATTATGTACTTCACTTTCGTCTTCTTGTGGGGGTGGAGTGAACTGTTCCAAACGTGAAGGAGTGCGAGAGAGGATAAACTCAAAACTAGGAGATTTTTGTTTTGGCCACGAAATTTTATGTAACTGAACTTCAATGTCTTTCTCTAATTGTTTTAATTGTGAATTGTTTTCAAGTAAAGTTGAATTGAGACTCTGATCAGAAGTGTGATCAAAAATACCTGAATCGACTTGGCTTACGCGTGATGGAGCAGAAGTGGAAGGCTTGTCATTTTCTGTTCTAGCGTCTTGTGTCCGAGGTTTACGCCCGTATGGTGGGTAGGTTGAGACGATTTCGGCTGGTGGTGTTTTTCCAGTTTCCTTGGCCTTTGATCTTGTGTTGTGCATCAAGGGAAGGATCTGGGAAACTTGTCACATTTAAACTTGTAAATTATTGAGAATTGTATATTTGAAAAAATGATTATTTAGTTCGAAAAAGTACAGAATTGACAATAATTGTAAAGAGTTGAACTTGGAATTGTAATCGAACTTGAATTGAAAGTATGTAATTGTTTATTGTTACAGTTTCCTGTGATTGTGCGAGCTAGTCACTCCCAAGATTGGAATGTGCAGTGATAATGAAAAGATACCTATGTACCAACGCAACAGAAACTATCAACTTGTCAACTTGTCGTTTTATAGAAAATCAATTCGTGTATGAAATGTTAACTATAATTTGAGTTTTAAAATTGTAAAATATTGCTCAGAAATTCGAAAATCAAAAATAAAATTTTAATGAAAATTCGAAAAAAGAATCAAAAAGTGCGATAAAGTGTTAAAGTCAAAATTGATGTTCGTGCCTGGTGAATACTTTTGACTTGTTAGCTTTCGAAGTTAACTAGCGACGTCTTACTAGTAACTTGGGCTAAGGGAAAAAGTATGAAGTGTTCAAAAGAATAAATTCAGAGTTGTTGACGCTATAAATTATAACAGTCGATTGATTTGCATTTATTACACTATTGCTTTTATAGCCAATTGTTGATACTAATAATAAGTCATAATCATAACACGGATGAGCTTTGGTATTCGGGTCTGAGGACAGAATACCGTTGCTCCATATTTTGGAATGAACAGTTGCGAAGGATGAATAGTTTCCTTCATATGGTCATAAAATGTGAGAGTTTAGAAATTGATATTTGGAAATCGGAGATGCCTGTAAAAGTACGAGGATTACTAAGTATGTGGAAATATGGATTTCAATAGAATCCGATTAAGCAAATGTATTAGTTTGAATACAATGAATTAAAATTAACTTTTATTCTTTATTGTATAGTATTTACACTATTTTACGATGCGTACATAATTATGAGAATGCTTCAATGAATTGGTGTGAATTATTGCCCATTTGGCTGGTTAAACGCAGACGCGGATCCAATAGGGGAGTGCATGCATATACATATAGGTGCCGGAGCACCCCTAATGAGAATTTGTTTAGCATTGCTACGTATATTGGAATTTTAAAAAAATCAAAAGATAGTATCACCTAACACCACCCTTTGTATTTATTACCCCCCAATAAACATTTCTGGATCCGCGCCTGGTTAAACGCATCGATCACAATTGCCATCAATGTTCCTTTTTGCGCTGACTACAGATCGTGTCATTCAATTAACCAGTACTAAATTAGTTGGCGGCCGATTTCAAAAATTTTTTCAGATAAATATACACAAAACAAATGTTAGTAGTTTGTATTAGTTTTTTCAAATTCGAAAAATATTCACGTAAATAATTTTTAAGAGTACTTAAACATTGACTGCGTTAAAATCGATCACAATTACCAACATCTACCCTACTACGGTTAGTGCGGTTTTCACATCCTAATCATTGCAAAGATCTAGCAGTTGCTAAAGCTAACAATGATTACTTACTCAAGTAAAATCGAGATCAAGAGCCTGAATTCTTGCATATCCTTACATAAAACACACGCACGTGACTAATTACTAAAAGCATGCCATATCCACGCATAAACCATACCTGATGCATTTATGTCTGAAATTCTGATAACCGGTTAAGAATGCGTCGTGGAGATCATCCCCCGAAACCGCCTCGAGTTCGTGTCTGCCGAAATAGTCATGGGAACAGAATAATATGTAAGAATTTTATCTTTAGTGCGGTACGCTCATTTAAATGTTCAAAAACTTACACTCTTACTTTACAAAATAATAACAGTGAAACATATTATTTGATGAATTAGGTTGTTGATTGTAATTTGTTAATTATTGCACCTAATGTAAATAGCGGATGCAGGTGCCTTCACTGGTTTCACAATCCTAAATTTTCTTGTCACTGGTCATAGCCTAGACGAAAGAGGCGGACATGCTTTAGCCCCCAGGACAAAGAATTCAGAAAATACTTCACAGACGGATACTGTTTTTCATGGAAATTCTAATGGGACGGAAAATAGGCCCTTTGTCACAGATAATAATGTCGAAGTTCATGCTCAGCAGGCATCAAAGCTCCACCAATCCGAGGGCATCTGAGCAACCAAATTTTCGATTTGGATTCCAGAATTTATTGGAGATGATGGAAATGTCAACTGAGGAAGTGATCCCATTCATTCATGACAGATGCGAAGCTTTTTTCAATTTTATTGCCAATAAGAGAATATCGGACAGTCACATGAATTTACTGATTCAAATAATAGGACGGAATATTTCAGGTTACTTCAGGGAATTTCAGAAAAGCTTGATTTGGATGTTGGCTCAAGATGCTTTTCTACATAATTTATTTCATTACACTCGCCGACTCCTGCGTTTTTATTATACGTAAGTTGTCAAACTGGTGGTTGCGCGCTCATTTATTTTTAAAAAATGAACTTAATCATATGAAAGCTATTGAAAGTAAGCTTACCTACTTTTTAGCAAGTAACTGTCTATCGGTCATAAAGCACCAAACACATTTTATGAGGGATGCAATGGCACTCTTAATGTAAACAATCAGTAGTGCTGACCTGGCACATTTCCTATAAAATGCACACTCTAACAATAAAGACTTTAGTGTTCAACCAACCTCTGAGCTAACTACAATCTCAATTTCTTACTCTGCCCTACTACATAAATTGCATTCAATCCACTGCAGGGATTCACAAGGCATATTTATTAGTAGGACCATACAATATCCGCACCTTCGACAACAATCACCAGATTTGACACTCAACACGTATCAGCACTCGTTAAAAATTTCGTGAAATTTCGATTACAATTCAATCTTCAATCTTTCGATTTTTTCGACGATCTCGAGTTCCAAGATTACGTTTCAATCTCAAGTTACAATTTATATTCTAACAAGACCCTACAAAGGCTTGATTATTATATACAAGTACATACGATTCCCATTCCATTCCAGTCTCCACTCACGTCAGTGCCGTATGTATACGTACCTGTACAATCACATTACGGACCACGTCAACCTTTCTTTCCTTCACTACCAGCTGTCACGTTGAAGGGGGATTTTGTAGATGAAACTGATGACAATTATTTTACAATTGACCATTAATTATTTATGAGTATTCCTACAAAGATTACATCATATTTAATCCCGATTTTACTACAATTTACAAACATGTTTTGGACAATTTTGATATTCACATAATCTTACAAAGGTTATAGTGGATTTTCATTTCAACATTTACAATTTTCTGGGTGATCTGTGAAAACATATGGAACAAGTTGGGACTCATGACCCCGAATTTCCGTCCAGTCATTCATGAATTGAAGTTCCGCGAAAGATAAAACCGGAGTCCCCGACAATCTCTTTCAATTACCTCCAATTGGTTCCAAGCAAAAATCTGGTCCTTCTACAAGTACAAAATAATCACAATTATTAGAGACGGATTTGAATCAATCTGAGATTACCATTGCACATTTCAACACCGCTTCCACTTTTCCGCAAGGTAGTATTGCACAGTTACGTACGGCATACGAGAAATTTAAAGCCGATCCCAACCTTACAATTAATGACGAGGAATTAGATTCTTTTTTCGATAATTTGGGAAAAGACATTCATTTCCCTGCCAGTGGGGCAGAAGCACAATCAAAATTCCTGTCAGAAGCTTTACAAAAGATAATACAATACAAGCCATACTTACAATCACTCATAGTCAAACCACAAGACCAGGCATCAAGTTCACCTGTAGCAATTGAATCTAACTTAGAAGCACAAGCACAAGCAAATCCTCAGGAATCTGAATTTTGCGATCCTGACAACGTTCTCTTTAATCAACAATTAATACAAAAAGGGAGAGCACATTAGCACTTGCGGCAGAACTAGGGCGACAACTTGCCAACAGCCGTACGGAACCTGAAGTATTGACAAGCCACGTCACTTCCGTTCCCATTGCCACGTCACCAGTCAAAAACGACGGAGCATCACAAGACAATTCACAAGACAATTCACAAGACAATTCACAAGACAATCCACAAGGGGAAAATCCGGAGAAACACCAGCACAATAATTCCCGGAACAATCAAGAAAATCCCAACAATACACAAGACAAGAGGGAAGGTGATCCAGAACACAATAAAACACCGACTCCAAGCAAAGCTTCTTCGACCACATCGAGTGACGACTCAGATTCAGACGAAGAAATGGCTAAGCGAATCAAGCTTGACTCTACCCAGGTGCACAAGGTAATGAAACAAGAAGATTACATGCACTGGGAAAAGAGCATCATCAATCAATGCAATACGGCCCGGATTGGCAAAATCCTAGAGCCAGGGAAATGGAATCAGGCGGATGCCAATACTGATGCCCTCCTGGATGACTGGCATGCTGCTAATAGCGCTGCAGTCGAACTCATTTCCTCAACAATCAATCCAATGTTACAAGACAAGTACGTCACCTTCAAGAATGCAGTGGAAATTTTTGCGGACATCAAGTTACAATTCACGCAAACCAACGATACCTGCGTTCAGAAGGCTCACAATAATTTGGCCACTTTACGGATGAAAAATGATGACAGTCTCGGATTCGCCACACAGATATTTTCCTATGCGGCAGTCCTGGAGAATTTAACAACAAAATTGACGACAAGTTGCTAGTTTCCACAGCGGTATTTGGGCTCAATACAATTAAACCTACCATTTATTATTCAGTGGAATAATCTTTACGATCCTAAATACGAGGCAGACCCACTCACCACTATCAAAACTTGGAAATTATTTATAGATCGATTGACCGTTTATGAGAGCTGTTTCAACAGTTTACAAGATGGGAACCAAAAACTCGTCAAGTGTTTTCTAGGGGTCCAACATTACAATCTAAACCAGCACAATACCAACCAGAACAATCGAAATCAGAACGGTCAAAATCAGAACAATAACAATAGTCAGAACCAAAATAATAACAGGAAAAGAGGCAATCGCAACCAGCAACAGCAGGGCAATTAACAAGGCAATAATCAAGGCAATAATCAACAAGACATTTATTATGCCCCTGCACGAGGGAACAATGGTCAACAGAACCAACAACAAGGAAATCGACAAGGAAATCGGCGACAAAGAAACAATTTCCCAGCTGGAGCATGTTTTGAATGTGGAGATCCTGGGCACCAGAAGCAACAATGCCCTCAATAGATAGCTAGACGGGATGCAGCAATGAACGCAGGCCGTCCTCCTCGTGGATTACAGGCTCAATGAGAGCAACAAGCCAACAATCAAAACAACCAAAATAACAGACCTCCTCCTCAGCCACGGCAACAGCAACAAGCACCAAAACAAGCACAAGCCCCATAGCAGAATTAAGGAGTTCAATATGCTCAACTTCGTGTGGCCAAGATTGTGGATGGCTTACCCCTGATTCCCGACAACCAATGTCTGACGCTCTATCCACGTGAGTATGTACATCTCATGGCAAAACTGGATACAAGAGCTACTCGCAACAATGACTCTGATGAGTGGCACTGGGACACAGGCTCTGACAATCACATTGCAGGCTGTGACTCATGGTTCGACTATCTATACAAGCTACACAATTCAATTACAATCCTCATGGCTAATGGATCCACATTTGAATGCAACTACGCTGGAAAAGTACGATTAAAAGCATGGTCAAATGGCAAGTGGCGAGAACTAGAAATACAAGAAGTTCTTTACTTCCCGGGAGCCCCAAATATGTTTTCACAGAGATTACTAGTCTCTGATAGATATAGTTTTAAAGGTTCCTTGGACTGGGTAAAGATCACAAGAGAACCCACTGATTTTGTCTACGAGGCAGAACAAGGCCAGAAACCGGGGATGCACGTGATGAGATTTCGAAAAATTCCGTCTCCTCAGCTCCAAACATTCAAAATGGGACAAGTGGAACACAAGTACCCACGGCTGCATGAAAAACTGGGACATATCAATTTTAAATACATCTGAGATTCCATCGCAAAAGGAGCCGTCTTTTATACTGGTCCACAAGAAAAGTCATATACTTGTCTGTGTCAAGGCCAAGGGTCCAAGCCGACCGGATAAATCCTCCACTAATCCAAAAGTCACACAAGTGGGAGAATTGCTACACTTGGATTTAGTGTACGCAATTGAAAACTCCAATCAAGGGAACAAGTACTTCCTCCTCATAAAAGACGATTACAGTAATTTCAGATTACCAGATTTTTGGCAGGATGCCACCTCGCTCTCGGTGTACACAGTCAACAAGCTACTCAGTTCTACGAATACTACAATCACACCCCACGAGATGGTTTTTGGAAACAAGGTTAATATTTCCAACTTCCGAATTTTCGGTTGCCCCGCTGCTGGAAAGGAAATCAAGGCAAAAGTTAAACCATGGGAAATCCGGCATCGCAAAAGATGGTTCGTGGATTGGGCGGGACCCAAGCATGCTAAATTCTGGGATCCCCTAAACAGAGACTATTTCCTCTCTACCCATGTGATCTTCTACGAGGAGCTCATCCCACGCCACCCTGAACCAGGCAACGGAAATTACATTTTATTCGAGAATAAACAAGAACTAGACAATTTACGCCGGGACTTTGTCGTCAAGGCAAAGGATCCGTGAGGAGCATCGACAAGCTTCATCCCGTCACCGTGAACGATTTAACAAGAGATTAACTAAAAGCGATGAATGGGACGATGACAAGGAACAAGACTCACAATCACAATCATCTGATGAATCTGACAATGAACAAGAACTTTTACAAGGTCCACTCAATGACATCAGAATCGAGATAAACAATGACAAGTACCTACCTAATGCCTTACCAAAAGAGACACCCACCTCTGATGATGATTTACCAAGCCCAGAAAATATTGTCGTCATCACCGATCGAAATACCTATACTGCTGACATGGCCCAAGTTGACGTCCTCCTAGGTCAGCGCCCCGACCGGGTTTTCGGTTATGACTGGCACAAGGAGGTAGAGGAAGCCGAGATGCTGGAAGTAATGCGGATGCACACAAAAATATCACCATTAATGGGCAACCACGCATACAACCAGGGCGTAGTGACGATCAATACGTAGAATTTGATGCCAGAGAATCTATTGAAGACTGAATTCGACAACAATTAGTCACCGACAATTTAAAACAATTAATTCAAGAACAAGAAAATTATCGGACTCGTTATGGTAGACAAACCAAACGACCCGCTAATTACAAGAATTTCCAACGCATGAATGTAGCTCTGCAACAAGAAAATAAAGTCAATCCATTACAAGAGATCATTAATAAATGCGAGCAAATGGAACTGGAAGAGGCAGAAGCTGCACAAGAAATTCAACTCACCCTTCCTATGACTTTTGGCGAAGAAATTCACCACCCACACTGTAATGAATGGGAAGCTGCTATGACCAGAGAAATCAGCTCACTTCTCGCTCACAATACCTGGGATCTCGTCAAACGACCACCAAAAGGCGTAACTGTACTCGGAAACAGATGGGTGTTTGCCAAAAAGAAGGAAGCATTCGACAATCCACACGGTGTTTTCAAAGCAAGACTAGTGGCACAACGCTACAAGCAAGAAGAGAGTATTGACTATATCGAGACCTTCGCACCTGTGGCACGATATGAAATCATCCGAGCAGTCGTTGCTGCTGCTGCAATTTACAATCTCACTATGTGGCAACTAGACGTGGAGACAGCATTTCTCGACAGTCCACTTGAAGATGATGTCTACATAAATCAGCCCAGCGGATTCGAAATCGCTGACAAGAAAAATTACGTAGTGAAACTTAAAAAGGCGATATATGGCCTGAAGCAAGGATCAGCAAATTGGTACAAGGAGCTGACGAGATGTCTGGAAGCTGCCGGATTCAGGCAAAGTTTCTATAACCCTTGCCTCTTCATCATCAAGAAACCTGACTCCGATTCCTACATATTGATGCCTATCTATGTAGATGACTGTCTAATAGTAGGGAACGATGAAGCTTTCATGCAAGCAATTGTGGATGTAATAGCCACCCCTTACAAGTTGAAAATTTGCAAGCAACCAAAGACGTTCCTAGGGCTGGAGTTCACAATTAATGAACACGGCGCAGGACTTTATCAAGAACAGTAAATTCAACAAGTTTTGAATCGATTTGGTATGGAACAATGCAAGACTGAACTCATTCCGATGATGCCTACTAGAGGATCCACCTCACACAATATTCGCCTGAACAACTCACAATACGAGAGTAAGGCTAAAATGGTAAAGGACATGAAAAAGCGCTTCACCCTTGACCAAAGTGACCTGGATAATTTAAATTCTTCTAACCATGCAAAGGCTGCAGCTGACGGTGTACAATATCAACAAGTCATCGGATGCTTACTGTTTATAGCCAGATGTACTCGACCGGACATTGCTTTCGCCGTTTCAAAACTCACCAAGTACATGAGCAATTACGAGCACAAGCACTTTGAAGCCGCCAAGCAAGTTCTGCGTTACTTAAAGCTAACGAAAACCCTCGGAATCTTTTACCACAATAACAAGGACAAGGAACACCAGGACAATGTGTTAACTGGATATTCAGATTTGGACTGGGCCGGCTGTAAAATAACCTATCAGTCGACATCGGGCAGCCTTTTTACCCTCAATGGTACCCCTCTTACCTGGGCATCTACCAAGCAAAAGCTCCACGCTCTTTCCAGTTGCGAGGCCGAGACAAACGCCGCAGTGGAAACCGTCAAGACAGGATTCTGGATAGATAACATTCTGGCTGACTGCACGTTAATTCCTCGGTACTACCAGACACCTATCGAGATGGACAGTCAAAGTGCCATCGAGTTAGCCAAAACCCCGGCTCATCATCCAAGGACGAGACATGTGGGCCTACGCCAGCATTTCCTTAGATGGGCCATGCAAACTCGTAGAATCATTTTGATCTACACCCGTACTGATCGATAAGTCGTGGATGCACTCACTAATTCGCTACCCAAGTCACAGTACGAGCCGAAACGGGATTGACTGGGACTTCGAGACAGGAAATTTGCGGAATCACCAGACAATCGCAAGATAGTGGCGAGTAAAATCGTCATTCCACCCCACAATACCAAAATGTTACGAGCCAATACAAGTATTTTCAACATCCTACCAGCTTTCACAAGTCCCATCATTACCTTTCTTCTGCTCTTTACCACAATTCTTGGAGACAGATTACAAGAAGAGACTTCTGTTATTTGGCGGCGTTCTGGGAAGCCAGCTGTCATGGGTTACCACTAGGGTTCGTAATTCAAATTAGAACTTAACGGAATAAACCAAGTTTTCAAGTTTGATATCACAAACCTTGCAAAATTCAAAAATGATAATAAAACCATGATTTACTCTAAAAACACAAACAAAAGGTACAAAATCATAACAAATCGTTAAAAAAAACTAAAAAAAAGAAAAAAAAGGTCCAAAAATCTTAAAAATTTCAAAAATGATAAAATACCATATTTTACTCCTAAAACACAACAAATGGTACAAAATCATAACAAAACGTTAAAACAAAAAAAAGGGGTCCAAAAATCTTGAAAATCTCAAAAATGATAAAAACCCATGATTTACTCGAAAATCACGTAAAATGGGACAAAATCATAACAACTCGTTAACAAAATCTAAAACCGAAAAATAGGGGTCCAAAAATCTTGAAAATCTCACAAATGATAAAATACCTTATTTTACTCCTAAAACACAAAAAATGGTACAAAATCATAACAAAACGTTAAAAATACTAAAACCGAAAAAAAGGGGTCCAAAAACCTTGAAAATTTTTAAAAATGATAAAAAACTACGACTTACTCTAAAATCACATAAAATGGTATAAAATCATAACAAATCGTAAAGAAATCTAAAAATCATAACGTTTTGTTATGATTTTGTACCATTTTTTGTGTTTTGGGAGTAAAATATAGTATTTTATCATTTTAGATATTTTCAAATTTTTGGACGTTTCTTTCGGTTTTAGATTTTGTTAACGATTTGTTATGATTTCAAACTATTTTATGTGATTTTGGAGTAAATCATGGTTTTTTATTATCATTTTTGATATTTTCAAGTTTTTTGGACCCCTTTTTTTGTTTTTATTTTTTTAACGTTTTGTTTTGATTTTGTACCATTTTTGTGTTTTGGGAGTTAAATATGGTATTTTATCATTTTTTAAGATTTTCTAGATTTTTGGACCCCTTTTTTTCGGTTTTAGATTTTGCTAACGATTTGTTATGATTTTGAATTATTCAATGTGATTTTAAAGTAAATCATGGTTTTTTATTATTATTTTTGATATTTTCAAGTTTTTTGGACCCCTTTTTTTTGTTTTTATTTTTTTAACGTTTTGTTATGATTTTGTACCATTTTTTGTGTTTTGGGAGTTAAATATGGTATTTTATCATTTTTGAGATTTTCTAGATTTTTTGACTCTTTTTTTCGGTTTTAGATTTTGTTAACGATTTGTTATGATTTTGAATCATTTAATGTGATTTTAGAGTAAATCATGGTTTTTTATCATTTTTGATATTTTCAAGTTTTTGGACCCCTTTTTTTGTTTTAATTTTTTTAACGTTTTATTAAGATATTGTACAATTTTTTGTGTTTTAGGAGTAAAATATGGTATTTTATCATTTTTGAGATTTTCAAGATTTTTGGACCCTTTTTTTCGGTTTTAGATTTTTCGACGGTTTGTTATGATTTTGTCCTATTTTACGTGATTTTAGAGTAAATCATAGTTTTTGATCATTTTTGAGATTTTCAAGATTTTTGGACCCCTTTTTTTGTTTTAATTTTTTTAACGTTTTGTTAAGATTTTGTACCATTTTTTGTGTTTTAGGAGTTCAATATGGTATTTTATCATTTTTGAGATTTTCAAGATATTTGGACCCCTTTTTTTCGGTTTTAGATTTTTCGACGATTTGTTATGATTTTGTACTATTTTTTTATTTTAGAGTAAATCATGGTTTTTTATTATTTTTGAGATTTTCAAGGTTTGTGTAATATTGACGAAATTCAAGGTCAAGTTTTAAGGGTTACTAAATAATGCTTTCAATTTTCAAGGTTTGAAACCAAGTTACTTGGTCTTTAGTTCAAGTTTCAAATGAAACTTGAAATTTCCAGTATTCAAGTTCAAGTTTCGTGTTCAAAGATTTGCAAACTTGAAAAACAATGAGCTTGAGTTTTTAGAATTTACGAACCCTAAATCCGCTCAGTAAACCTGAAAATTAAACTGGTTTCTCCGTGCGATCTTTCACCCTTTGACGCTTCTACTCCCAACGAGAAAGAACAGAAACTCATTGCAATATGCGAATCACAATATCAACTATTATTTCTTAGCGAGTAGGAGCTGACATGCCTCAAAAAGAAATTCTCAATTGAATGTGAAAGAAGATTCGTACTCACTGCCATTGGAATTCTCATGATCTTTGCAGTTTCCAGTGCAGGACTTGGCTTTTCTTGGAGCATGGATCACAAGGTTTCCAATCTCCAATTGACGCAACATGAAATTAAGTCTACAATTGACGGGCTCGAGAGAAGAATGTCTGTTCAGCAACAAGAGCTGAGAATTTTCCAGAAAGACATTACCAAGATGGGAAAAGCCCTCAATGACCTCGCATCAAATGTTTAACTCTACAATGACCAAGCTACGGAGCTACAGTACCTTCTCTCCTACATCGTCTCCAAGTTGAATATTGGTCGCACCATCCTACGAGATATGAAAAGGACCTGGGATGCGAACCGGATGGATGCAAGATTCTTCGACTTTCTTAACATCACCCTTCCATGTGGACAGGACTGCCCGCTGGAGTACGGCGATCCAGGAAGGTGTTACCTAGCCGAAGACGGACAAGGTGTAATCTTTGAATTTTCGGTCCCGATGGTCATTCCAAATATCACCATCCTGGAGGCTGATCCATTCATAATTAAACATACCATACCAGGCAAGACGTGTACGGTGAAGTACATTGGCCCAATGACCGCCCTCATCTCACCGCACGAAGACTGTTTGTATGCGACTGATTTACAAGTGGAACCCCGGGGAAAAATGCTAGTATCTCCAAGGGGGACCTGCCTAGATCGGTTGTCATTCAACAATGAGTCAACCCATTTCGAACTGGCAGGCTGTTCGGACTCCGTCAAGGGGGACGCAGCTGATTTCGTACAAGTCAAGGCGTACGACAATCGATATTTTATTTATTATCCTGACGTCTTCATCACCATTGGCAACACAAGAGCCACAACATGTCCTAACAATGTGTTCACCTTACCGTTAATTACCACATTCACTCTCAACAATATCACATACAAGGGTGATATGATGGATCTGGTGTACAACGATGCCGAGCCCGAGTATATGTCTGAGAAAGTAAAATGGCATTTAACTCCGCATCTGGATTGGGACAGCCCCAAGATGAACATTCCTCCATTCTTAGAAAAGGACTTTCATCATTGGGAAGAACATGATGACAGTAGTTTTCTATCACGGTTACCGTGAACAATCGTTGGCGTCTGCACCCTAGTGCTCCTATTCTTCTCCAGGAATACTATATATGCCATCCTCTGTTATTGCATACAGCGATCGCGACGTTCCACCCCTCCACGTTATCAACAAGCTTCACAAGTTTCTCCTCCACAAGCCTCTCCACCTCACCATCAATCGAAACCGTTAGTCAGCTCACCAGAGACAATCGAGATGCAACCAACAGCAAGGCCGAGAGCGATGTCAAATCAAGGAGACTATTCAAGACCATTACCACCATCCAAGAAATACGGTTTCCTTTTGTTTCGTAAGAAAACAGCAAGGAAGCAAAGCCCACTGTTTTTCCAGCCTCTTCCGGCCGATTTCTCCGAAAGACTGGACAAGTTAACACGAGCGCAGGAAGAACAAAACAAGCTGACTGCTCGTTGCCTACAGGACAAGACGATCAAGGATCTGCAACGAACGGAATTTTTGAAAGAAATGGGGATCATCAAGGCCGACGGCACCATCTCTCCCAACAAGTTACATGAAGATGGGACAGTTATCCTCACTCCTGCACTCACCAAGGCGCTAGAGATGTTGATGAAGAAACAATTCGAGGCAGCTAAGAGTCCACAGACTGATAGTTCCTTCGCATCATCTTCAACCTCTAACCCCAACGACAATTCCTTTTCCTAGATGACCAGCCCACAACATTATGGATTACGATTACAAGATGACTCGAGATTACAATTTGACACTGTTAACAATTTTATTTTACAATTTAATCAGGCAATTTTATTCGACAATTATTTCGATAACAATCAGGCAATACAATTAATAATTACAATTTTTTTATGACACGATATTCCGCTTAAAGGGGGTATTGAAAGTAAGCTTACCTACTTTTTAAGTAACCGTCTATCGGTCATAAAGCACCAAACACATTTTATGAGGGATGCACCGGCACTCTTAATGTAAACAATCAGTAGTGCTGACCTGGCACATTTCCTATAAAATGCACACTCTAACAATAAAGACTTTAGTGTTCAACCAACCTCTGAGCTAACTACAATCTCAATTTCTTACTCTGCCCTACTACATAAATTGCATTCAATCCACTGCAGGGATTCACAAGGCATATTTATTAGTAGGACCATACAATATCCGCACCTTCGACAACAATCACCAGATTTGACACTCAACAAAAGCTTGCTCCTATTACAATTTTTTTTATATTTCAGAGCACCAGATAATCCACCCTATTGCTCAGCAGTTCAAATTCTCAAGTATCTATTCGCCTTCTACAATTTTATTTTGATACATTTTGAGACTAAACCCCTAAAAATCTTGAAAAGTAACATAGATTTAATTTGGTCCTTGCTTCAGTATTTTAGTCAACATCAAAATGGAAATCTTGACCACATTCCTGTAAACACCCTGAGGTCGCTGCAAAATCTTGGGTGTTTGTTCGAGAATTTAAAGGAGCTAGCCAACTCAAAGTCAAACTTGAACCACGGTCAAATTCAAGGTCAAACCATTGTAGTATCTTCTGCAATTGTGCTTGAAACAAATAATGGCGCTACTGGTCAATGCAGCAGTTCACAGCTTATGGCCGAAAATGTCGAGTGTAGCTATTTCCCTTCGCAGAATGACGTTCTTGACGAAGTGACCGAAGTTGAGTATTCCTCCGACTACAACTTTATCGAAATGTGCGATGTTCCCACAAAAAATGAAGTGTTTGCTGACAATGGACCCCTTTTAAATCCTATACCAATGCAGGGGAGTCACTCGTCAGCTTTGATTTATTTGAGAGACCAATACAGACTGCTGAGGGAAGATTTTGTAGCTCCACTTCGACAGTTTTTGAAATCTATGCTTCGAAGAGAGTGAGTCGACATCTTTTTTTAAATCGTTTTGTTGAAAAAAATATGTTAAGCGGGTATTTAAATTATATGTATGCTATTTTTTTACAGGCGTCGCATCTACACGGGTCGGAATAATTCTTCGGATAAAATAAGATTCTACCACAGAGTCACATTGAGCTCAGTGGATAGTTTTAAACGAAAAAAATGCTGCACTGTAAGTTTTGATTTTCCAAAATTCCCGGCGGAAGAGTGGGAGGAGAATGGTTGGCTCCTCCCCGAATCGCTCCTCCTTCTTTCTTCGGACAATTTCAAAACGATCTACATTGCCACGGTCGTTTGGAGGAACGAAGAAAACTTGGCTGATGGGTGGCTAAAGATCATGTGGGAAGGGCCTCAGCCGCCTTTTTGTCAAGGAGCCACCTTTCTCATGGCAGAATCCCAGGCATACTTTGTTGCCTACAGATACACTTTAAAGGCCCTTCAGGTCATGGCCAGTCCGGTCCCACCCGACTTGGACACACCACTGTTTGCGACATATCCTATGGCCAAGTACATCGTGGACATGTCAACTGACGTAGTGCCTCCACCCATGTATCTTCGTACCTCGAAGGAACAGCTGAACTTCAATGCTTTGACCCTTGACCTTGATCGTAAAGCTTGTCCTTTGGACTTGATCTCGTGGCCCACTTGCGAAGACATGGAAATGGACGAAGCTCAGTTCACTGCCTTCCAATCTGCGGTCACCCGTGAACTATGTATCATCCAAGGCCCCCCTGGCACCGGAAAAACCTACATTGGTCTTCAATTAATGAAGTTGTTTCTTTCGAACCCACAAATATTTGACTTTCCCATTCTCATCGTCTGCCGTACGAACCACGCACTGGATCAATTCTTGGAGGGAGTTCTGCCGATTATGGAGGACTTAAACATTCCCTTGAAATCCAGTCTGCTTCGTGTGGGCGGAGGTTCCGAGTCCAAAATTCTAGACAAGTACATTGTTAAAACAAGGCAAATAAAGTGGGATCTAAGGCATCTGAAATTGACCCCTGCTCAGAGTACTCACGATGAGTTAGAGAACACATCTTTGGAATTGAAAGCACTTCAACTGCTTGTTAGGGACCTTATTAGTTTGCAGGTTAAACTTAGCCTAGCGGAATCAGTTAAAGATCTTCAAGAGCTCGCGATGCACAGTTATTTGCGGGACTTATTAGGTTTTGAATCAAGAGTGGAAATTAAGGACGAAATGGAATTTATCAAAATGGCTACTACGCTTGTCAACAAGGAAATGGCCGTTGTAAACGTCAGTATTGCAATCATTAGTGACCAGGAAAAGGAAAATAACAGGTACAAGTCCAGAAATGGAAGTCCTGGGAAAGTTATTGGAATGACCACTTGTGGGGCGGCGAAGCATAAGGAATGGGTTCGGGTAATGAAACCAAGGATCGGTAGCTAACCAAATTAGTTTTAATAACTTGTGATTCGTTTTTATTTTAACATTTGCTACTTCATGATTGTTTCGTTTTTTGAATTTTAGTTTTACATCGCACCTCAATAATAATTTGCAATCTCTGTAATATATTTTTTAACATAGTTGTCGTTGAGGAAGCTGCTGAAGTTCTAGAATCGAACATCGTCACTTCAATTACAGAACACACGGAGCATTTGATCCTTATTGGGGATCACAAGCAGTTACGACCATTGACGATGGTTCATAAATTGGCCACCGACTTTCATTTGGATGTGTCACTCTTTGAAAGGTTAATTCAAAATAATCTGAGCTGGTCTTGTCTGGAGGTAACTAAAAGTGCATTTTTAATTTTTTAAGTTCAAAATGCTTACTTTATTTTAGATTACTTTGTTTACTAAAGAAACTGCATGTAAATACCAAGTTTTTCAAACTTGATTACTCGATAAACTGGCTTTAAAATTTTAGACTCAGCACCGCATGCGTCCAGAATTTACCAGACTTTTAGTTCCCACAATTTACCAAATACTTCGAGATCACCCGGACGTCCTGAACTACCCGGATATAGCGGGCTTCACAAAGAACCTATTTTTTATAAACCATGAAGAGCCGGAGTATTTCGTAAGAAAAATAAAAAAGTAAACAAAAATAATTTTATTAATTATTCACTATTTCGAGATCAGTTACAAAACAACTTTGTTTCGATTTTCTTAATTTCTAGGAAAGTGATACACGGGCCACATCGAATGAGTATGAAGCACGCTTCATAGTTGCCCTCTGTCGCCACTTAGTTCTTCAGAATTACAAGCCCGAGCGAATCACCATTCTCATTATGTACAATGGGCAAAAGTGTCTCGTCCAAGAGTTAATGAAGGTCCACGAAGGTGAGGATTTTTCTACAGTTCAGGTAGAGACGGTGGACAGTTACCAGGGGGAAGAGAATGACGTCATCCTTCTCTCGCTCGTCAGAAGCAACTGCAGAAACCAAATCGGATTTCTCCAAACAGAAAATCGGATCTGTGTGGCACTCTCCCGGGCAAGACATGGTTTCTACATTGTGGGGAACATGAACTGCCTCGTCAAGTCAAAATCGCCCATGTGGTCGAAGATCTCACAGGAACTTCGTCGACAGCACAGCATCGGTGACCAACTGGAGCTAAAATGTCAAGTCCATGGAACCATAAGCAAAGTGAAGACACCCGAAGAATTTAGGATCAAAACCCCTGACGGGGGTTGCGACCTTAAATGTCAAAAATTACTACCCAATTGCAACCATATATGTCCAAAATTCTGCCACGTCATTGACCCAGAGCATCTTCACTACAATTGTCAAGTGAAGGTCGAGGCCGAGTTGAAGTGCGGTCACAGGGCCTTGATTTCCTGTCACATAAAAACTAAGGGTCACCTGGACAGTGTGCCTTGTGAGATGATTTGCAATTCTCCTCTGGAAGGATGTGACCACCTTTGCGGGGAGAAATGCCACGCTTTTGCGAAAGACAGGGATGCAGGTCATGAAAATTATGTGTGTAAGAAGCAATGCTCTCGAAGGTGTGACCTGGGTCATCGCTGTCCAACTTACCATCTCTGCTGTCAAGACTGTCAGCCCTGTGAAGTGCTGGTGGAGAAGGGGCTGCTGTGTGGCCATGTGGTGGACAATGTCCCTTGCTTCATGGATATTTCCTTTCTCAATAAGCCGGGCAAATGCTGTGGCACTGGAACGAAAAAATCTTGTGTTATTAGCTTAAAAGTTACTTCCATTATTATCGATTGCCTTAATTTTGTTGAATATTTTTTTTCTAGTAATTATTTTAAAAATTACATCTATATAATATAACAGTGGATAATCTGTGCAATACGCAATACAAATTAATAGTAATAAAACATTGCTAAATAATTTGGTAATTTCTGTGAGTACAGAACAAGATTGTTCGAGATTCTGTTTTATTGATCAAGATGTGACAATATTGAATGAACAAAAAAGCCTTTTCAATTTTTTCATTGGCAAAACAAATACAAATAAAAGTCAAAAGGGATTTTTAACTTAGTTTGGCCTTTAATCCATTGCTAATATAATGTGCTTTACAAGCCGCGTACATTTTGCATCTCAAATGACTGTGCAAATCAGCCCCCGTTCGGAAGCGTAGGCCGCAGCCGTGACCTTGACACGCGTAGGGCTTTTCTCCCGTGTGGATTCTTTCGTGGAGGGTGACGGCGTGTCGGATCGAAAATGCTTTGTTGCAGTAAGAACAGCTGTAGGGCTTCTCCCCCGTGTGGGACCTCACGTGTCGCTCACAGTCCATATTGTGTCGAAATTTCTTGTCACAAAAGTTACAGGAATAAAAATAATTCCCGTCGATGAAGAGGCGGGTCACATTCGGATCTGTCACTCCATCCCTTCGAATTTTAACTGTTGCTCTTGTTTTCGAATTTCCTGGGTCAAAGTTGAGGGGATGCTCGTCTTGCTGTTCGGTAGTGTGGACCCTCTTTTCATGGCACTGGAGCCTAGTTTTAAGAACAAATGATGCAGGGCAGGCAGAACACTTGAAGGGCTTTTCCCCCGTGTGCATTCGCACGTGTCGTTCGCACTCTAAATTACTTCGACACTTTCGATGGCAGAAGTTGCAGGAGAAATATTTTATTTTTCCATCCTGGGTCACCAGGGTCACATTTGGACTCGTAAAACCACGCGGTCGTGGTCGTTTCTTTTGACTAACAATATTATTATTATGGACTGATGAATGACCAGTGGTTTGCAGGACTACTTTTGTTTCTTTGTTGGTGATTCTGGAACCTGTTGTAGTTATTTTATGAATTTTTGAATTTTTTCGAGTAGCTTTGCCTTTTGTGGAGTTAGAAGCCGACATTTTGTCGGTCCTCTTTCTGTTCTGCGGTGTCTTATTCTGATTATCAATATGTATGAATTATTTCGAATTACAGTTCACTTTATTGTTTTAACTTTAATTATTTCCACGCTTTAGACGATTCAAACTGAAGGGGGGAATTCATCACGTGTAATAATTATTTAAAATCAAAAGTGAAAGCACAACCACGCGGTAGTTTGGCCATAAACAACAAAAAATGAGTTTTAAAAAGTCAAAACCAGTAATTAACCACTTTCAAACAGGTGTGAAACCAGATATTGCCGTTTCGAAAAGGAATATATAGATAATTTCAGACTATTATGCATTATTTTCACCTATTTTAAAACTGTGAGGTTACATGCCATTCCAGGTAAATTATTGGTACAGAATACAACTGAAAGCAGTATAGCTTTCCAGTTACGGACAAAGTTGATAATGATTCATATTTATTTTCTATTCTGCACCTCCAACAAGCACTTGAAATAGGTGATTAGTAATTATATCTAAATAGTGTCACAATACGACTAGGTTCCGATTTCCGATGAGGTGCATCGCATACCCTGATAGGAAATCAGAAACCGCGTTATACTAAAATAGTTAAAAATAGGAATTAAAAAACGCTTCATAAAATGTGCAATACCATTACATTTTTGTACTTACAACACAACCGATTTTGAGACGAACATTTCGAAACAATATGTAATAGAGAACACTCTACATAAATAAATACTGAGAATGTAAATGGTGCTCCTACAGCCGAGCCCTAATAGTAAGCTCAAAAACGAAAAACAATAACAATAATGTATTTATGTTTGCTTATAATAGGGAATGTAAAGTAGTTAGGTGACCAGTTTACTTTGGTACATTTACACAAGTTTTAGAAAACCAATCAAATGCACATTAACTAAGTACTAATTATATTACGTGAACACATAATTTTAAAACAGAGCAACTGATTAGTCAGTACTTATATACAGTAAGACAGTAACATGCAATCCGACGAAAATATTTTCTGCTTTCTGAAGAAAAAAAGATATTTGTGAATGTGTAATCTTGGATCTAGATGACTGTAACGTTGTCCGCATGCTCAATCTTGACATAAGGGAATTCAGACAAAGGTTGGAAGACTTCCGCCATTTCTATAATAATTTAATATAACAATATTAATGAATAAAATAATATGATTCAATCCTAATAAAGCACAATAATTACAGCACTGAAAAATGATTAATGACTTTAATCTATATTACAAAAATTACCAGAAGCAGTTGCCAAGGTAAAGTCGTACGCAAAGACTACTTCCTTCAGGTTTTTCAACATTGAAAATCCTAGGAGACAGCTGAACGGAGTAATAACTGGTCTCGCTGGCGAATCAAGGCCGTTCTCGTCAGGGTCAGGGTCTTGATTGAATGCAAAGTCCAAATTATCAATGTGGTCAAAAATGATTTTAACACGCTTTAATCCTACAAGGCATCAAAAAAGTTCAAATTACGTATTTTCTCGTATTTTCACAACATAATACTAGAATTCAATATTAATAAATAAAAATAAGTAAGTATTAAGTATTTACCGCTTAATTTATAGAACGGATTCTGAGGCAAATTTTTGTGAGCACGTAGGACAGTAGGTGCATTAGCTTTGAAGCGCATATCCAGCTTCCCGAATTCTTCCTGTGGGATTCCCGTAAACAATGAGTCGAGCCTATAGCTCTTTCCGCTAAATCGAAAACCTCGCAACTCCAAAATTTCCAAATTTTTCAAGCCATCTACTTCTCTCAGTCCA
Organism: Dicyrtoma fusca; assembly: GCA_034695205.1. Lineage (NCBI taxonomy): Eukaryota > Metazoa > Arthropoda > Collembola > Symphypleona > Dicyrtomidae > Dicyrtoma > Dicyrtoma fusca. Next base: position 3,170 of record JAQFZC010001862.1, on the reverse strand, counting down.
CAGGTGAGCCCCAAGGGCTGTCCATTCTGCTTGTTCTGGTCAAATTTAAGAATCCTAATATGTGTCATATTGGGTAACATGAAGTGGAGAGCATTTCCAAAATTGTAGTGTTTTTTAAACTCGAACAGTTTAACCCCTGGAAAGGATCTTCCATCGTTAGCCCCTGTACATGGGAAATATTTTGAAATCCAGTCAACTTCATTAGGAACTCCCACCAAGTCACAGGACAGAGCTTCGACCGTAGGAAAAGTATTTCCAAAATTGAATCTTTCCCCAAATATGGCAGGTCTTTCAAGGGTTTTCACATTTTTTTGAACTGAATGAAAGATTTCAAGGTACTTTAAATTCTTGAGAATGGGCAATTTCAAGCCAGGCAAGTAAGTCAAGGCTGGAATTTCAAGGCTATGCAAAGTGTCCTTGCTTGACTGAAGGATTGAACTGAGTCCCGTAATGAATTCCGGAAATATTCTAGCAGATGCAACTTTTATGCTCAGTGATGACAATTTTGGCTGAATTTGGACAAACTTTTTGAAGGAATTTAAATTAATTCCTCGAAGGCCTGATGTCGATGTCTTAGATCCGCTACCTTTTGCATTCGTTTGTGGGTCAAATGTGAAAGTTTTAATACATTTTAATTTCTCAGGTCCAACTTCACCAATGGTTTTGAGCATATGCAACTGGACATTTCTGAGTTCCTTCAAGTTCACTGCAGCCCTTAAAATAGCCTTGAAATAAGCACAATGCTCTTCGTTGGTTGCATCCAGGTCAAACTTTAGTGTCTGAAGAGATGGTAGCTGAATGGGAGGCAATAACAGTTCTTTGGTTCTCGTTTGGAACCAAATTGTCCTAGCGACGAGATCTCGAACATTGGACAACTTCTCTACAATAATATCTTCCAGCCCCTCCACACTTCCAATGTAGTACTGCAGATCCAGGGCAGTAATGTTAGGTCCATGGGTGTCAAAAAAATGCCGAATGTGAGAATTACTGCAGGAGTAAGAGAGACTCACGTAATCAATGACGAGTGACGTTAAAGGGAATGTCCCAGGACAGCTTGCGATTACTTGGTTTAAATGAGAGATCCGCCGCCCTTTATAGCGAGCAGCAAATCTGGAATCAATAATAAGCGCCCACATCTGTTTCTGAATGAGGATTTCATTTGCAGTATTCTTCCACTGCTTGTTCACGCAGCGAATGTTCTTCATATCACGAAGGCCAAAGTTGTTGAAGATGGTAGCCAAAATCTAAAATCAAGAACAATGTTTTTTTCAACTTTTTTTATTTTTAATATGTTTTTAATTATGTTCAACAAAATACTAAAAGGATAAATTATAGCTACCTTCTCGTTCTCAAATATATTTTCTTGTGGAACAGGAACGGGGATTTCTTTGGCTTGCCCTGGGTCATCAAGGTCAAGGTCAGCTTCCACGTGACTCCCGTTCTCGTTGTTACTTTGTTCTTCGGATGAATTTCCTTCAGCTGGTAGCTGGGTTTCAATTGGCATTGAGTCATTGAGTTCTTCGAAATAATTCATCTCGTAATCTTCTTCTCCTGGATATTCCGCGAACATTATTCTCCCTACAACAGTAGTAGTGGCAGTGGTACTCTCAGTCTTATGAATTTCCGTGTTTGAATTGAAGAAACTTGGTTGTACTTTGATTTTTTCTAAATGAAAACTTTCAGAATGAAACAAGCTCTCCGAGACGATGGTCACCTCATCAGCCCTACTGTTATCGTCGCTGCCCTCCAAGTTTAAACAAGGCATTTTAACTTTATTCGGAGCTGAATTTTCTTCAAAAAATTCAACTTTCCGCTTTCGGCTTTCAACACTTTGACATTTTGAGGAAGTGGACGTGGACGTCGATACGTCATCAGAACTTATAGGCTTGGCTTCAGTTTTCTCGGTTTTTAATTTGAATTTCATATTTCTACTGTCAGCTTTTTCCGTTTTGACTTCTTTGATGACTTCAACTTCACAATCGCTCTCATCAGCAGAAACAGCCTGAGCTACAGAAGTAGTAGAGGGTGGAGAAGTTAATGGATTTTCCGCTGTTGAAGAGTTCCTTGCGATTACTGCGTCCACCTGTAAAAAATCAATATGTATGTCATGAATTCGACCATGGATCCATCGTCATTAGTTCATTATTATTTATTAGAACCGTAAAATAATATGTGAATGTAAATCATAATTATTTACACTTATTAGAAACATTTCGATATTCTTTGACTCCCCAGCAACTATTCGAAAAGCCCTCAGCTGCAGGTTAATGTCATCCATCGCAACTCGCAATTTGTTCAGTTCCGTGACCCATGACGAAGACGAGCCATCGGCTGACGACCCTTCCTGTGAAGAGTAAAGTTGAAAAATCAGACAAACTGCTCAGTTCCATTTATGGATATTATTTATAAATAATGGCATTTATTATACTATCTTAAGAACAACAACTTCAATTTAAATTACCAACGACCTTCCAACCGACCGACAACTACATTTGATATGTGAATTATTTCATAAAGGGGCTTTTTCTTACTTTCAAATAACTACCTCCTATATATGTATTATACTACTTATGTGTGCGTGTAGATTAGTGTTAATTGATCACCTTAACTGTGGAAGTAACATCTGGAGTTGTACTCCCTCCCCTAGAACTGGCGATGCAGTTATTCCTTCGTAGAATGAAGTTCACCTGAAAATATAGCCAAGAGAGAATGCTTTTTTAAATAATTTTAAACTAATTATTATGCTTACTAATTATTATTTATAAAAAATATGAAATGTATAAAATCCATATCCATGTTCTTCTCTGACATTCTGAACGAATGTATCTGCTCGTGAATCATCGCCTAGGAAGCATTCGGTATAACTCCTCGTCTGTGAATTAATACCCCGCATAACGTTACGAAGAACAACGAGCTCCTCGTAACTCGGTTGCTGGTTCAGACTTCCGCTCATCTTGTCAGTCAATTGTTAATTCTGCCAGGTGTCTGTAGTCTGTAGGTAAAAAAAAATGTTGAGATATTAATAATTTATGAAGTCAAATAACACGTAATATTAATTACACACGACATACTTACAACATATGACATACTTAATAATTTTGGATTTAAGTCGAGACAAAAAGTTCAGTAACCAAATTTTCTCAATTGGTGATAAAGTTATTCCAACTGTC
>JAQFZC010001861.1:0-26338 GCA_034695205.1 Dicyrtoma fusca | reverse complement strand
TCTAGTTTGTAGTTACTTTCTGTTTTTTCCTCTGGACCTGTTCTTGTGTCTGTCTTAAAGATCAATAAATAAAATAAATAAATAAAATATCTATGAATAATGTGTAATAGTCGAAACCATTCAAATTGCGTTTTTCAGGAGATAATGAAAAGGATGTGAATTTACTGGCCATTTGCTCATTTTAAAGAGAAGCCTTAATTGGAAACGATTACAAATATGTGAACCAATACAATAAAATTAATGCCCCTCAGCAATTGCAACAACGCAACGGCAACCTACGATTATCGTACCTTACTAGTGGCTTCTTGTACAGTACCCTAATTAATAGAACTAAGACCAGTGAGATATTTATCTGTAGAATACGTTGTGAAGCCATGGACAGTTCTAAAACGGAGAGTGTAACTGTAAAAGTAGAACCACGAAACTCGGAGCAATTCTACGACGAAAGTGAAATTAATAACGAGGGCATAAAAGTTGAATCAAATTTGATGGACCATTTTTTCTACGAAAGTGAATTGGAATATGAACACGTACAGACTATGCCTATCGAAGATATTTTAGGATACCATGCCGGCCTTCAAGAAATGCCTGAACCCACTCAACATGTTGCTAACTTATTGCCATTATTGAATCCCAGTAACGTCAAAGTGAATGACAAAAGGATGGCTGGATGCGTTCCGAACTTTTCTAATCCCTCGTGCGACAGATCCACTGGGGACTCCGTGAAATCGAAATCGAAAGGCTCTGGGCAAAAGCAAACCTCAGGAAGCAGAAAAAGCAAATCTGGATCACCGGATGTAAAGCCACTTCGAAATCCCAAAAAGTTTGCCTTTAGAGAGCCAGACGTTCTTCAGTGTGATAGGTGTAACGTAAAGTTTATTGATTCAGAGTCTGTCTGTGTTCATTTGAAGGATATTAATTCTAAGCCTTTCATTTGTAATTGTTGCGGAAAATTATTTAAATCGGAATACCTACGAAACCATCATAAAACGTTGCCTCACATCATCCCTTGCACTACCTGCAAAACTCAGATCTGTTTTGTTGACTCTAGTTCTTTGAACATGCACGTGAGATCTTTTCATAAAACATTAAAATAAGTTAACTTCTGTCAAAACGTGTACACTTACCACCTTTGGGGGTTTAGTTTGATTATTAGTTACATTTTATTTATTCGTACACATGGTCCTGTTGACCGCTTAATTTCTGGTTGTTATTAAATGAATTATACGTACATACCTACTTCAGTATCAGTATAGACAGTTATGTATTTCGGTAGTGAATACTTTCGGTCAAGTGAGAAACTATGTCTCACTTTGTATTATGGTTATTGCTAACAGAACCTACTAGTGTATTACATATTAGGTTGTTATTGCTGGGTGCAGTGGGTGGATGTTCTTTACATTCATTTAATAAAATCTTATATTTTTCTAATACTTAGTGCGTAAACCTTGTCGTCATTATTTTAGTTATATTTGTTAGTAGTTTATACTAACCTAACCTGAATGAAACTCCTGGTGTTATATGCGTGTGGGCGTGAGCAGAAATATTTGCACACTACAAATTTATTTACCGTATGAATTGAAAAGTTTGTATACAGTTGACAAGATGGTTTTAATAAAATAACGTAGATAATGCGATCTTTTATAAAAAGGATTAAGCTATTAATTTAAATGCAAATAAATAAGTTTACATTATGTATCATATCATTTTTCTGTCTGTATAGAAATACTTTGCACCATGTTTTGCTCCCTGCACATGTGTAAGCATGTAAGATGTACAGAATTTCCAGAATAGTGTCAATTCGTTGACGCATTAAAGAATTGAAAGATTTCGAATAGAAATTCAGAGTTCATATTAACGGAAAGAGCAGGCAACTTCATTCGTACTGTAATGACAAAGGCAATTTTTAAAAAGTGGTAGAAATGAAGAGTATAGACAGGACAGGACGGAATCAAAAAATATAGAATTAAATATTATATACTATATAACTCTGAGAGCTTACCATTATTTTCATTTGAATTTCTAATCGTGCCATTTTGATAGCTCATGCTAAAAAATGGATCAGGTTTTAACTTATGTTTGCTGACTTTATTGTTTTTTGGGGAATTTTCTAGATCGCGCTTCAGTATGTCTTTGTTTGATTCCGACATTTCTTTCCGATCATCTTGAATACTTATATCGCCTAATGTCTAATTGATTGGCAAAATCGATTCGATTAGGTTGGTATTAGGTTGTAATGAACAAATAAAATTACCCGTATTTTGAACATCATTGGCCTACTGGCCCCAAGTTATCAGAGCCGGAACACTTACCAGAATGGCGACGATATCCGAGTTGTTCCATACCTTACAGTTCCCTTCAAAATGCTTCAGCGAGAGAATTGCAAAGGAATTCAAGGGGTCCCTTTGAACGGCTCCACGTTTATCCACCTGCCAATGTAATATGATTGGGTTTAGGGTCGATGCATTAACCATTAGGCCTAATCATCATGTCATTTAAAAATGAACTAAAATGGTAAACTTCCACTATGTATTTTTAATTAGCTTACCAACGAAGAAAGACCTCTGAATAAAATAACATCCACTTGGTCTAGGTTCATCTCTATAGACAGCATCAGTTCCTTATTGGCTGCTTCTGACCGCAGTAGCTCATTATCATACTGCGTCGATTTCCTTACCCCAGTTCCACCTGCAGGAAATATTCGCAGAATATTTTTTAAACTAATAATTATCTCCCCCATTATATCTTCCATTAAATTTTTATTGCGATTTCATAAATCATAATGTGAAGGAACGATAGTGTGTGATGTGTCTTTAACTATAGTATTTCACCATACTGTTTCCCGCTGGGGTTGTGGGAGCAACATTTGGGCTTTCTAAGACTTTTGAAATCTCGTCCATCGCATGTCTTAAAATTTTATAATCTTCCGTGTCTATTTTAATCTTGAGGGTATCCATAAATTATGCGATTACTTGTTATTATAAATACATTTTTAGATTTGTATTGGAAATCGGATTAAGGGGTGGAGGCAAAAAAGAACGTACAATATTTTCTAGCAACTCCACATAAACACTCAAGTAACGCGTCGGTGAATCCATTGAAGTCACACTTCTACGAATGTTACAGTTGCAAGAAAAAGGATTTAGTATAAACACATGAGCCATGATCTCTTGGGTATCAAAGTTGATACGAATTCTGAAAAAGACACAGAATTAGTTTGCACCAATCTCACAATGCTAAAGTTAACCCAGAAATACAAGTGTATCACAGTATGTTAGCAAAATTGATCGTTTTCCTACATCGTCTTCATAGTCAAATATTTTGTAGGTACTTTATTTAGATATACATATGTATAACATACCTAGAGATCGTTGCGTTTTGGAAAATGAAATTGATTTCATCAAAAGTACACACTTCGTGTTGAGTTCTTTGACTGTCACTGGACTTTAGTTCGTTTTTTAAAAAAAGTAGTCCCAGATCAATGAGTATTGCTTCTGGGCTAAATTCATCTTTTGGGAAAGCAATTCTAGGAGCCTGGATATATGTATGTAGGTGCAATTTTAAAGATTTACTTTTTTTTTATACGTTAACTACATATGGGTAATGCTTACAAATCCTTTTTATAACGTGTAAAATGGTTGCATTACATATGTGTATTCATTTGTGTAAACTTTTTTTGAAGCAATAGTTAATATAGAATAACCTCAGCCCGAAGATTTATTGATATCTTAAAAGCGTCACCTGGGATTTTGACACTAGTGCTACTTTTCTTTGTAGGTGCGGGTAGTCGTAAAGCTTCACTCTGAAGCTTTTTAAATGACTCGGAGATTTGTAGAAATCGATCAATGTATCCCTGTAAAAGTACATAACTTCCCCAGTAATAATTTTTAAGGCAATAACAGTTCTAAATAAATTTGGGGAAAATATGTTTTTTTTTATTCCTTACCGCTATATCATTAATAATGGAGGGTAACAAGAAGACAAACAGGGATCCCGCAATTATTTTGATGGATATATCATACTTGTCCGGTGTTGGAGCTCTCATTTCCTTGGTGTGTTCTATGGAAGTTAAAGTAATATCGAAAACTTTGTCCCCTTCTACATAAAGAATCTGTAAAAATGAAAATATTTAATTTGTAAAAATAAATTTAGCAATCCAAACTTGCAATAAAATACTGTATTAACAAATATGGCTTGCCACCCTTTGATAGGGACACTGTGAGTCTTTGGGGTACGCTGCTATTTTGTTCAAGCGGACATGAAGGATTTGCTTTGGAGGCGAATTTTCAAAAGAGACTTGCAAATTGTGCATAAAAATCTCGGCTATATCTTTACTCTTTGTGGAAAGTAGAATAGTCAGAATACCCAGTTGAGCATCAATTTTCATTTTCGTTGTAGTTGTAGTGGAGGGTTTAGAAGTAGCTTCAGAGATTTTCTGAGTTAATTGTATGTCTGTAATGGCACAGAAGCAAAGACAATCTAAACACCGAATTACATTCCTAATTCCTACTAAAATAAAAAATAAAAAGGAGCATGAAAATTTTGAAAAACGTAGGTACCTATTACAATAAGCAGTCGTACCTACCCAAAGGATTTGATTCATTAGTAGCTATGCAGCCTTCAATAAATAGGATAAGGTTAGACAATGCTTCTTGATGAAAAATTAAGTCAATTCTTGAAATGTTTATTACAACAGTCAAGGGAAAAGTAGGAAGAAATTTCCTTGGACAAAACGGCGTTACCTTTAGGTAAAATTTTAACCCCATGAATTAGTATTTAAAATGCGTTTAACTAAGAATAAGAATCAATATTATGATAGAAAAATTCGGGGTTTACTTGCAGCATTTTCATCTCAAATAAGGGCGTCGTAGTTTTAGTGTTGTAAAGAGCATTGATGAGGTATAAAGGTCCTGATGTCCCCGGAGTGCTGTGTCCAACAATGGACAGTGTCATGCCGCCAAATCTAATGTCAATATTTGTATCATAGGCTCTCTCCTTAACCGTCCCTACAAAACCTAAGAGCTCAAATGCTAGTAGTAGATTCTCCGTGTCCGGCTTCACCATAGCTTTCACAGCTGTTTCATACAAGATAAAACAGTACAATTCTAAACCTTTACCATTACTATAATTATAGTAGGTACGGTTTAGTGAGGCAAGAAAACAAACTTACACTGCACTCGAAGAATCCAAGATGAGTCTACAGAGACTTCGTGATTACTGGTAACTGAAGCTAGGTGATCATTAGATGAATGTGGCAAATCAAAGTTTGGTTCATCAACCTTCAATTTCAGGTGAGACAGACTAACAAGCGCTTTGGACTCAGACAGAGAAACTGATTCAGAAGGCTGTATATTAGAACCGAGTTAATTAATAAGTTATTAAAAGTTAACACAAAATACAATCATGTCTAAAATGCAAAAAAAACTTTCAATATTGGCTGCTGGAAAATTACTTCTTTGGGAGTAGGATTCGCTCCCCAAGGTATATTAGACTCAGGCAAGGGAAGTGTTGCCACGAGATTAATTAGTTGTGTAAAGCGTCCCAGTGAAATAACTAAATCCAGTAAAGGAACAGCTGCCTCAATTTCCAACGTTGGATGAGTTCGGTGTAGTTGTTCGATAATCGAATGCTTCACTAAGACGCTCATCTGGCTACACTTGAGAAGATAATGGTGTTTTGGCAACGACTTGTAACCGTAATTCTCACCATGAAGGACTAGAAATACCTGAATCAATATAGAATTAAATTGCTTCTAACAAGAAATTTATTTTACAATCTAGTATAATACTTAACCGACTTAGCATCTGGGTTCGTACCTACCTCAAAATTGTTGAGCCTAATTGCAAAAGTTTGGTCGGAAAATGAAGAGTAAGTTTGCGGTTCAGTCATTTCTTTTGCCTTGTTGCGAATGTGTAATTTTCCGAGGTCAATCACTAAAACGTTGGAATTCCTAATAAAACAAGACGGTTTAATATTTTTACATCTACTTTGGAGGCCTTGATTCCAAAGAAGTAGAAAAAATCAAATACACACACCTTCTAAGCTCACCGTTCTCAGGTACAAGAATATAAGGAGCTACAAAATTTACGACCAACTCCATTTCAGTATGCATCTCCATCATGAGATTGTATCTGGATTGGGTAATGCTTTTCAGTTTGAGGAAAGTAGACGAAGCTGCAGCATTCAACCTTTTTTAACATTCACATATTGTACCATTCAAAGTCTGACTCTGGCTCCCAGCCATCTTTTAAATTTTAGCCAAAACCAGGCCATAATTAGAAGATTGGCCAGAGAGATTTGTACTGCGTGCTACTTAAAGTAAAGCTAAGAGAATTACGTTGTTCTTCATTAAATAATACAGTTATTCAACGAAACATAAAAAACATACTCTGATAATTCAATTTGTGGCTGGAAAGAGAAAATGTCGACAAGTTTTTGAAACGTTTTCCAATGATAAACCAACTGGACGGGCTGAGCCACTAATTGTATCTTCCGATCAACGATTGAATCGACTGGATGGAGTTCTACGACCAGCTTCAGCATTTTAGATGATGGTTTATATTTTTTTGACAGTGCAATGTACGGCTTGTCGGAGATCCCCCGTGCGTCAATACTCCCCAAAGATAATTCAAACCTTGCACCGCTATTCACTGGCCGAGCACTTAATTTTGTAGTCAATTCCAGTATTTCCAAACGCATAATGACATTTTTCCTCTTTTCTGCAGTTGACGTCGGCAAGGGTATCGTTTGAGAGAGAAAAAATGCCATTTTATTAATTTGAAAATTTATCTTCAATGATTCATAGTCTGGAGGATAGTTTTTTTGGGGTTGAGCAAGTACTGCCTCGGATGGACTGACGGCCACGTGAATTTGAGTTTTCTCTTCGGGCGTCCAGCCATCTGCAAATATTTTTTGCTGATCCTCAGCTGTTAGACTGTGATTGCTGAAAAAACTTAGAAAGTATGAAGTCCATGATGTTTTTGGAGTGTGATCAGCTTGGAATTTCTGCAGACGTTGTCGCTTCACACGCACTATTTTTCGAGCTAATATTATATTAAATACATCCAGTGATTTCTCTAGTTCAGCCACTTGGTTATTCAGCTCCGGAGTTGGGTTTCTTTCTGTTAATTTCTTGAAGTAGACCTACATAGTAAGTAATAAAAACAAATTTAATTATTTAAGTATTTTATCGTCATTAGAAAGCTCCCCAGACCATTCTCAGTTTTGAAATGGTCCATAAATGGTAAATGGCGTATACTTTTGTTTACGTCAATATAAGATTTGAAATTGCGTCGATGTTGAGCAATGTGTGTCCAGCTCCAATTTTCACGACGCCGTCGAACATCTTCCAAAACGCATCTGTAAGCGAATCTCCACCACTGTCGGCAGTTTGCTTTGAAGGTTTTGAGAACTGAACTTATTTCTCCCATCTTGTACTTTTTAAAGCGTTGATTTCTTGCTATAAATTCCATCGTTTCCGCTAATTGTATTAGATCCCGGATCTGCGGCTCAGAGAGTCCTGTGGTCGCAAATATTCCAATAATAAGAATAAAACGATTATGAAGACTGAATAAAAGATGGCATTTTTATTTTGGCTTTGTTCGGCAGAAACAAACCTAAAGCCAACTCGTGAACTATAATCTGGACCGAAAATAAAGGAATTTTTGACTTTTCTTTCTCATGTAGCCCACAGCTTTGCTCCATTTTTGCCTCCGCTTTAATTGGTCCAACTACTATAAGATGCAATTATTTTCGATGTAGTGTTTTAAAAAGGTAATATCGACAGCTTGAAACAAAATAAATCAAATAGGTAAGTGTAGTATAATTATTATTATTAAACTATTAATTATGGTAGACTTGATTAAGCCCTCAAAGATATTTACATACTGTATTTCAAGCTTCGACTTTCACTCTCGGTTAGCATCGCTTTCATTCTATTCATGGCGTGATAGAAAGCTGGGGTGGCAAACCTTTCTATTTTGCCAGTAACTTGTCCAGCAGCGTTGCCACCAGTATTGTCTCCGGGTCCGTTAATAATCAAAGCAGGATTAATATTCCAGTAAATTGCTAACCCCTCCATTGTTCCAAGCTACTCAAATAACATTTTTCAAAAAAGAGGGAGGGGTGGATTGATGCCCCAGAAAAAATTCAAGTTTCAATCAATTTTAATGCCATATATGTAAACAGTAAACTAAACCTGATTGTGTATGCTAGTGCAAGTGGAAATATATGTGGGGTTCCATTTGTCATCAGTTGTACGAATGTAGAGTGATTTCAATACGAAACCAATGCTAAAAGGTTGCTTAGGTATCGTAATTTGGTCCTCAAATCGAATGTGGACAGATTCCATTTTTAGTAGCGCATTTCTAGCTATCTGAATACCTAGATTTCCTATGTATGTACTCTGTGGACCAGAAGCTGAAGAAGCTGGGCGGTCTCCTGATGAAATTAGTCAAGGCAAAGAGATAATGGAAAAAAATCAGTTTTACAATCAATAACTTTTACTCTAATACATGAAAATGAGCAAAATGGATTAGCACATCGGAACATTCTAGCTCTCACCTGAATTTTTAATGACAAACTCCCTGTACCCATCCTCCAACTTCTGAATAACATTGTTCTTGAAGAGTAGCGAAAATTTCTCTTCCAGCTCCTTATTGTAGACTGTGTAGGATGGGGTGAGGAGAACAAATAGATCCTCCACAGTCACCTCAACATGAGATTTGAATAAGCTTGCCCATGGTATTTTAATTTCAATTTTCCCTAATGAAAGTTTCAGATCATAGTTTTTAACTTATAGTACACGTATCTTAAATAGCACATGCTTAGCCAGCATATAGAACCTGCTAAGCCGGGTTTTTTCTAATCGCAATTACGGATAAATGATGATTCTATGTGGTAATTGCCATTATCTTGTGAAACGCTATAGGCGAGAGTAATTACCAACTTTTCCAGCGGTGACGCTAATAGGCAGTCCGAAGTTGCTTTCAACAGCATCCGATTTTATTACCAGGTCTTTAAGAACAACATCTCCTGTGGAGCACAGATGCATTTAACCGAAAAAAAATGAATTACTCTACACAATTAGGATCTGTTGTCTGTGTAATTGCAAAAACTAAAGTGGACATGAAAAAAACATCTCACCAGCCCATAGAGAGATAACAAACTGAGAGGCGTCAGGTGGCTCGAAGAAATCGCTAATTAATTTATTTATGTAATCGACTATCGCATCCTTCAACATTATTACTGCACTACTTATGCGGATGTGATTACTCCATGAGTTGTATACGGCATTAGTGTTGCATTACTTTCATTGCAGTTCATTTATTCACGATTCACTGGCTCGCGTTCGGCATACGTGGAGATGAGAAACTTATGTAATGCGTTTAAAAAAAAGTAAATAACCTACCAAATGTATGTACCGTAAAGACCCAAATTGTGCCCGGGTCTCTAATAGTGTCAGGGTCCCTAATTGTGCCTGGGGTCTTAGCGCGAATTTTGAAATATTTTCCGGTACGGGTCCCTATTTGGGCCCGGGGTCTCTTAGCTTGAAGTTTGAAATAGTGCCCGGGGGCTCTATTTGGGTCTTTACGGTAGGTACATTCATAGACTATATTATATCAACAATAGCAAAGCAAATCAAATGCCAAATACCAAATTACCAAATAAATGTGTTTGTAAAGAAGTGTAGTTTGCAGTTTGCAGCATTGTATATTTTATTACTATTACGAAAATGACTTTGAATTTGAAATGAAACTGTCTTGTTTTAAAATAAAAATCGGCTTGCCAGTAAAAATGAAAATTTAATTAAAGAAATTACTTTTTCTTGAAAGAAGTCTAAAATAAATTTTAATTAATTATTAATCCTGTTTCATTATTTTGTTAAAAAAAGTAATTTTTTATTATTTATTAATTTCAACAGCGTTGCAACATTCGACAAGACAAAAGGTTTACTGCAGCATAATATCAATGAGATAATATCTTCACCGACCAAATCGATCAATCTAAGTCCTTCAAAATTCTACGATGTCCATATAATCCGTCATCTGCCTAATCATAATAACCTATAGAAACATTGAACTACCTATATGTCTAAACAATAGATAGTCCAAAAGAAATTGTAATTCTGCTTGTATTAAAGAGTATCAGACAGCATACCCATTGCATTTCGGAAAGGAAGATTAAAGTTCATCTTAAATTAATATTTCGGTAGATTATTTTATTACGAATGTGTACATCAATGTGTAAGTACAACTGAACTGGTGTGTACAGATGTTGACAAAGGTAGCTAAAACGGTACTGCTTCATGTCAAAGTCAGGAAGCACAAAAAGGCTTATTAAAATAAGTAGGCACGCACAGACTAGACGTAGGCATTTCCGGAAAATAATGAACTTCATTACTGTTCGTTTACAATGTAGTTTTTGAAATTAAAACACTCGTAAAGTCTCGGTAGTAAGTTATGATGTCATGCTACGTCTTCGTGCCCCTTTTTTTCTTCTTTCCTCTAAAATGGGAAAAAAGAAAATCCTCAAGAGATCATCCGTGAGATTTCTGTCCATAAGCTGTGGCACTGAAAGGCTGCATTTGTGTCAGGGTGCTCCAACACCCAGACTACAGATATGCGTACTATACATGGTATAGGCAAGTGCATACCTACATACATAGATAGTTTGGACTACAGAATTTACAGAAGTGGGGAAACTAGAGGAAATGGGATAAATTTAGTTTCTGATAAGCATGAAACATGTTGACAGAGAAATAACAAATCCGCATTCCATTTCCATACTCTGGAGAATATTAAAAAAAAATACGAAGAGGGCATTTATTTTGTAATAAACTATCCCGTATCCCCTCATCCCGTCTCCGTCTGCCTGTCACAATTTTAAGCTGACGCTGTGGTCCATTCTCCCTTTAGTTCAAGTGGAGTTGAAGTGGGCTGTATCCGGTCCTTTATATAATGACTTCATTGTTTCTATTCCTCCTGCTTTTCTACTCTTTTCCCTTGTGAGACGAGATGAGCATGAACTAAAGGCACAATTGCAATCCTTCCTTTTAATATATAGATCCAGCAGCCTCCCTCCCAGCAGCTCCAGCTTCTCTCATATTTCACTTGTCGGCTGTTTCCGTCGTTTTAAACCCTTAAGTCTACACCTTTTGCCGGGGTCACGTATCGTACGCTACATAAATACATATTTTCGTGCCGTTGTTATTTTCATTCTCATTCGTGTCAAGAACAAAATCCAAGATTCAAGCTTTCAAGGGAGTTTAAAGTACTGCAACTGGAATCTCTCGCAATAGGAACTGAAGGTCGGGGCATGCAAGACATGTTATCTACCTTTTCCTCAAAACATCAAAATGTTCTACTTCCACGCGTTTTAATGAACAAAAAGTACTAGTATTGCATTTGTTCGTGTTTCCCAGTATCTTTAAAAACATTTTGTGTGTTATTTTGCTCTTTTCTAAAATTATATTACTCAGTTATACTCTCCTTTAATTCCCATCTTTGAAGAAAAGTACACCATGTCTGCGTCTGTATCTCTGGCATTGGCACCTTCAAAGCTACAGTTCAAAATTTCAATCGCTCACATTTCAGATGTAGCCAGAAGCAAGTCCCAGATGTTCCAGTTTTGAGAGCTTATTATGTTGGAACAGGAACCCTTGATCCATATGGCCCCATGAAGTGGGTAGCGAAGGAATATGTAGTACAATATGCAAGGGTAGCACGGCGATTCCATGAATGGGCTTAAAATTGTTTTCAGAGTGAGCGGTACGCATATAACGCATCTAGAGATAGTAGAAATAATCTTGTACGATGCGGAACAGGGACACAAAAAGGTATCTGTAAAGGCTAAGGCGCATCTCTCTCTCTGTCTGCTCATATTATGTCTCTGTGTGCCTTCATACCGATACAGTGCAGTACATAGGGATAATTGCTATAGCAAAGCATGAAACCCTGGAAGATGAATTGCCCAACATTTGGAGCGCACAAGGACCCCAAACACAACGAGAACCAGGAGCTCCGTGCAGTTGTAGTACAGCAAACGCAATGTCTAAGGCACAGACAGATATGTAGACTATATGGGGAGAAACTGCGCCGGTCCTCCCGGGTATTGATTTCCCTTGTTTGACTTTTGAGACTCTTGGTCATTGTGGCAGAATGAGTTTCCAGGATAACAAGAGAGGAAGACGGAAGAAAACAAGTTGGCATGCATCATTCCGTAACTAGGATCAGAAGATTACGACATCAAAAATAGCATCATGTAGCCGTCATGCAAGTGATTACTATTGAAAAACTTTACGTGTTTACTCATCGTTAGCACGATCATTTGAGTCTAATCCACAGTTGACAAAGTTTACATCATATATTTCCTGTAAAAAAATTACCTAGACGTGCTGTACATCATGGCAAGTCAAAATACCAAGGGTCAACACGACAGTGCCATCCCAGTCCCTATCCGTGCCAACGCTCATCTTCATAGTCAATTTAATAGTTCTAGCAATAGTAGTCGTGTCATCATCTCGTCACCTTCTGGAGCATCCAGTAAAGTGAGGGAGTACATTAAAAATGTAAAGGAGTCCGACGAGAAATCACGTAGAGAAGTAGTTAAGCCTGAATCCATGCTCACACTCGAAGAATTGTACGAAACAGATCCAGCTCACTTACCTCCAGGGTCCGATCCAGAACTTAGCAAATCCTTACGGATTTCGAAAGAAAAAGACATGATAATTTTAAAACTACGCCAGAGGAATAGTGATCTCGCAATCAAGTTTGCAAATGCGGAAAACACAATCGATGAGCTTCGGTTTGGGAGTCGAGGTGCAGTGGGGAAAGGGAGGAAAGACGCCAGTGTGGAGACGGATGGAAGAGTTTTGGAACAATCATGTGTCGACTGGCTGGAAAAGGTACGCATTGCATGACACATACAAGCAGTGCAGATGTACTTACACATAATTAGTATTTAATGAGTATCGAGTTATAACTTCTTCCCATGTACTTAAAGTATCAATTTTCTTTTCGTTTATTAAAAGGTAACAAAGGTTTAATTAAGGTAGAATTAATACAGTAAGGGACTACAGCACTGGAATGTTTACATTAAGAGATCATTATCAGTAGGCAGGCATGTGGCGTGTTTGATATACTACTTTCCTTATAACGCTTATTATAATTATATAGTAATTTAAATCAATACAAAATGACTAGAAAATTGTACGGGAGTCAACGGGAGCAATAAAATGAGTAATGATTTTTCTTTTTTCTTTTATAGGTACAAAATTGGAGGGCGGAGGCAATATTCCACACAAGTCATGAAGAGTCGTGTGGAGACAGTGGTTTCCGAGGATCAGAACTAGATTTAAAAAATACGACTGTGGCAATGACTAGTGTAGGGGTAGGATGCGGGGGGAGTGGGGATATTCGAATTTCTGTTTCTGCTCAACATAATTCTAGTAATACAGCAACATCCGCAATACGAACTACTACAAGTACGGCGTGTACATCAAAAGATCACGACAATATTACAGTTCATCATCAAGGAGTTTCTGTTTACAGTTTGGACCCACTATTAGATGAGGCTACGGCTCTTGCAAAACGTGTCAAAGAAAAATCCGTGAGACTGTCACAAATGCTACAAGAGTTTAAGGACAAGGACAAAGAGTAGAATAGAGATGGCTTCAATTATCAATAGTGAACGGCGTATAGTATAATAATTTTGATATGACGAAGATACGATACAATGGAAATGGAATACATGGACGGACGGACAGTGATTCGATGATTGTACAGTATTTTATTCAGTTAGTCAGTATTTTTGTCTTCGTCATCTCCATCTTCCCCGTGGGGATGGCTTTGGCTTGGTGTGCCCTCTTGACCTTGAGCTAAATCGTCTGCGCCGAAAATGTCATGAAGAGGAAAGAGATTATGGTAGGAGGTGCGAATGAAACGTAGCTGATTTCGGAGAATTTGATTCTTTTGACGGGATTCATCTAGAGCTTCCATAAGTTCTTCTACTCGACGGGTCAGACGACTGGTAACCTATAAAAGGAAAAGAAGGAAAAAGGAGTTACATTAAAAAGAACTGAGAAGGTGAATTTTAAGATTTAATTATTATTATATTTTTTTTAATCACTTCTTCTTTTGCTCGCTTTTGATGCTGAATGTGTTTTTTAGCCAGCTTTAATTTTTCCTCCAGCTCTTCCATTTTGGTAGACGAACTCTCTGTTTTCCAGAATTCCAATTTCGATTCAATTGTTCTGAGAATATTATCGGTATTTGAGTTTTTTCTAGAACAAAAAAGTAAAACAAGTCAATATTTACAGGTACAACTGAGTATTGGAAATCTTACGACGGAGGAAGCTAAGCGCAACATTACAATCCGGATACGCACCTAGAGGACAAGTTCAGGGCCTCCAGTTCTTTTAATCTTCCTTTTAACTGTGAATTTTCGCAGTCATCTACTCGCAGTTTCTCGAACAATGTCTCCACCTTAGATTTGTTTACATTCAGCTACAGAGGAAATTTATAAAAATATTTTAATTATATATATGTGTCTCAAAACTCATAAGTATGTATGAAACAGTAATAAAACGGATTTTACGGACTTATATATGTATGATGGATAATATATTTATAATAAAACACTACGATACATAGTCGGAACTGAACATTGAACTTCACGTAAGTTGTGAACTATTCATTCATTAATTCATCTTATGTACTTACCTCAATAACCAACTTCGAATTTTCCACTTCCTTGTCATGCACAGTTTTTTCTAAAACCGCCATTCGGCTCATACACTGAGCTAACTTCATTTCAGTCACATGCAAGATTTCTGGAAATCCATTTAGATCGTCAAGTTTCTCATGAAGACTAGATTTTAGAAGGCGGAAGTCGAATGTGCACTGTGACTCAACACGCTTTAGATCAGTCTCCAATGATTTTATAGTTTGCTGTTGCTCAACAATTTTTTCTTCGAGGCGTTTGCAATCATCAGTGCTTTTATAGTTACTAAAATTATTGGCAATTGAAAACGACTCAGCGTACATTTTATTCAGGGTACTAAGATCAATATTTTCTGAGCGATCGCCACCTGCAGGACCGCATTCGACCCGTACTGGAACGGGTGTACGCTCATTGGTTTCTTCTGACAAGATTGCTTGTATTACTTTATTTATGTCTTCAAATTTCTTCAAGCTTTCTATAACTTTGTCCCGCATAGGTTCTAATTCTTTGATATCCCTAATACGACCCTGTAAAATTTAGAGGACAAAATAATGAAATGTTCAAACTAAAATTATTACAATAATTTATAAGCAACCCTTTTAAGACTAGACGATTTAGACATTTAGAAAAATCATTTATGACTTCATTATCAAATTAATAACTAGTTACCTTATTCATGTCAAACGACAGAGTTTTAAGTTTTTCAATGCGATTTGCTGCCTCTTGTCCATATTTATTAGCTCTTTCTAAATGTTCCAGTAATCCAGTATTAGTGGAAGTAATGTTATCCTCCCATAATTTCATGATACGTTGGCGTTTTCTCGTTAGACAAGCAGTCTACAGAACACAGAAATAAAATGGAAACAATCAAGTTTATAGTGCAGCTAACACATAGTAGGAAGTAATTACCTAATAAGGTAGTAGGTACTTTGATACAAGTGCTAATATGCTTTACCACGTCAACAAAAGAGTCCTTAGATTGCAATTTATGGCGAGACAAGGTATTGGAAGTTGACTTCATGGCTTGAATTCGACGTGATGAGTTATTTGCTAAAAATCCCGAATCGGATATAGAGGATAAACTGGTCTGGGAAGTTGGCACAGACATATCAGTTATTTTCAACTCGTGATTCGAGTCACAATTCTGAACTGGCACAGAATAGCGGGTTTTCTGCAAGCAATAAGACAACACACAACACACTTAACACTGACTTTTTTACTATCTGTCATTACGGGGATAGCATCACGTGAAAAAATACGACTCAAACTCAAAAAATAAAAAAATATAAACAGAATTTACCCGACTGTAAATTATATTGGTTTGGCTAGAAGTTTTTGCGGGTGCGGGTACCCATGGAGCCCTCAAGTCATGTAAACTACTTTGCTTCCGTGTCAACGGAGTTTCATGAACTTTGTTCCCATCTACTGATCCCGATGCAGCAATAGGTGACAATCCCCAGATACCCTTTGAGTCATTCTGATTTTCACCACTAAATATTTCTTCATCGTCAGACTCGGACATACTGTCTTCCAACACAGCAACGACTGTATTTCACGTTATTAGCTCCACAAACGGAAAATCCAAACAAGAATCAAGAATAATAAAGGCACAATAAAGGTCAATGGAACAACGGACAGCGAACGTTTGAGCAAAACTGGTGACTGGTGACAGTGGTGACTGCGGAAACTGCGGATTCTCCTGCAGAAGAAGTCAATACGTTCATAATCATTAGAGTTATTTTTAAAATGCTACTTTAATCACGGGTTATCACACCACAAATATATGTACACAGTACACATATTTACAAAATTACGACACAACTCAAACTCAAGGCTGAGCTCTTGTGTCGTGCTTCATGAGGTAAGATTTTTACCAGCAACATAACGCATTCCTTTTGGTTAGTTTGTTCGTTCGTAAGAAATAAACTAGGTAGTAACTAGTAAGATTCTGATTAGCTATTAAATACCTTGGAATGAATGAGAGTTCCACAGTCAGTTTTAGTCAGTTTTGAGCTGATTTGTTGATGTTGATTTTGTTGATCTTGATACTGTCAACTGTGTACTGGCTTTAGTCAAATCCAAAACAAAGTTAACATCAAAGTTTTAGTTAAAACCTTGAAACTAGAACTACAAACTAGGCGTAAGCGTAAGCACAAAAATTAAAACAAAAATGTATCAGTTTTTTCCAGTTTACGAATCAACAGTAATAATTATTTTTCAAACGGCATGATATTATAACAAATTATACAATTAAATAAACGTATTTAATAGGAAATAAAAGTTAAATAAATGACAGTTGACAGTTAAATTAAATTAATTTTGACTTGACAGAGAGTGAGAGAGAGAAACTAGAAACTAGAAACGAGAATCCCAATGAAAATAAATTAAACCGCAAGTGCTTCCCGCTCCACAGTTACAGAAACGGCGAAGGGCGAATATTTAAAGGTTTATATTTGGACTCGAAAAATATTCCATTGAACAACAAACACAATACCAGAAAAAAATAAAAGTTGAGGCATTTACGGCCTCTTGGCTCTCATGAATTAACAATAATTATTACCAATTTAACAGTTTTTTTCACATGTTTTTGTGACTAGGGGAATATGACATCTACGGTAACAGATGTCAGCGAATTGTTTGACCTTTTGGAATCCAGTCGCCCTTCAACAGTTGCTGATATCAAGAACTTAATCTCCGAAAACTTCAACACAAGTAAGTGGAAAGAACAAAGGCTTTTGGTTTTTGGTGTAGCTTGTAGCTGGCTGGTATGGGTATCGGATAAGGTGACTAGTGAGTACCTACCCCTTAAGGTGTGAGATGATGAGTAAAAATATATAAATGTCAGTATTTTGTAATTTTAAACGAAACTTAAAAACGTATTCCTTATCTTTAGTGTCAGTGTCAGTTCAATGTCAAATGTGATGAACTTATTTTTTTTGATGGAATATTTTAGCACGGGAAGCATGGCTAGTTGGTGGACTATTTGACTACTACATCCAAACGAATTCCTTTCGCTGCGTCGAAATCCTTAGTGCTATTTCGAAGGAGCCTCATGACAAATTTTTGATTGAGAAGTAAGTAAGATTATTTAAAAAATGACCCTGCTGTTTTCACAAAGTCAACAGAATGCTTGCTGTCCAGGCAACTAATGCGCGTGTTGCGTTGCGGGTGCGAGTGTAGTGTAGAGTTGTAGAATCTTATAAAGTATAAAAAGTAGCTTAATTTAGCACATTTGCTAAATTACTATTTTGTAACTTTAATGAGGGTTTGCAATACCTTGCCATTTGTCTTTTAAATGTAACTATAATTTGCTAATATTATCCATGAAATATTTTAACAGGCTTTCGGAAGGAATTCGAGGGTCAGCTAGAAAACAGAGTTTGACATTCTTGGGTCACCTTGTGAGAAAGCAACCGTTCTGGTTGTACAAGATAACGCAGTATGGACTGTTTAGGGATCTTATTCGTGTACTCAAAGTAAGAGAGTTGATTACTTTTAAATGTTCTCATAATTTATATAATGTTATTTGGGTTTGACTTTTGTTTAGTTATTCTGCGAATGTAGTGCGCATATTAAAATATTTCTTGCTGGAAGACGGACAGTCGAATTGTTCTTGTATCATTTGTTTTTGAGTTTATTTTTCGTTTAAATGTACTAAAGACAGAGGGAGAGAGAGAAAGACTTAACAAGATTTAAAAAAGCTAATAGTGTCTACCAGCGACGATGGCGGAAACGGGCTAAGGGTACATGCTTGTTAGATGCTCTAATGAATTGTTCTCTATAAATTTTCAGACAGAAACTGATGTGGTTGTACTGGTTACGGGGCTTCTCATTGTCATTACGCTACTGCCAATTATACCGGTGTACCTGACGGCTTATATTAATGACATTTTTGAAGTTTTTAGGTATACATTTTGAAATAGAACACTTCTTTGTTACCCATTAGAATTTTGAATAGTTTAGGAATAAATTATGTACAGAATATTTGCATACTTACTGTCGGGGCAAGTAGTCTAGTCCCCTAAAATGCATCCATACCTTGGTTTTGTGCGTGCTTAGTATATGGACAAAACCAAGGTATGGATGCATTTTAGGGGACTAGACTACTTGCCCCACCAATATGCACATTGTTATGAGAGGTGCCGTGTTTAATGTAACAAAACGTTTTACAGCCGTCTAGCCATGTGGACGCATTCAAACAATCAAGAAATGGCAGAAGAGCAGCTGCTGCATTTGCAAGTCGGGCTCTATTCGTTATTCCACCGTCTCTATGCTATGTATCCTTGTAATTTTTTGTCTTACCTACGCCACAATTTTAGTTCATCTGACAAGGCACTTGTGTTCCATCATACGATTAAGGTAAAAATAATGTTTATAGACTTTTTTACGCTTCAAACTGAATAGGTTCTTAGCTAAAGAATTGTTGCTTTTTTAAATTGATACTTATTTAATGGAGCATGTCTAATTTAACCTGTTTTAGATTGTCAAAGTTCATGTTTGTGAAAACTGAAATACAGATAATTATGTTATCAAAATTATCTGACATATTTTCTTTAATTCGCATTCCAGCCTATGCTTGAAACAGTAAAAATGCATCCGTTTTTGGTGACAGCTACGAAAGACATGGAATTATACTCGCACCGATGGAAAAGTAAAGATTATCATGACGTGATAGCAGAGTGCTCTAAATTGTCGTTGGATGTTCACGAATCTGGCGTTTGCGAGGAAAATTCTTTTCACCCTAGATTATCTTCCGTTATTTCTCTGCCTGATCAGCAGCATCAGAACCAAGTAGTTTCTGCTCTTGCTCCTCCGGCTCCATCGGGTCCAAGTATCGTTTCTTTCAATTTAGAAGCAAACGAACTAACCAATTTAGCTAATTTTGTTGAGGAAATCGGGACAGCGCCTCCAACTCCCATTACAACCACATCACAAGCCATCACGCTGACACCACCGAATGCAGATGAGACTGCCATGGAAGCAACACCTGAGAATACTCCAATTCAGACCCCCGTAAAAGTAATATCGTATTTTATGTAGATTTGTGATTGGTTTTGCTCAATTTTTGTGTGTGAACGTAACAACTGTTATCTTTGTTTTGTTCCGTAGCTATTTAGTGTTTTGTTTTTTATTACTTAATGTTAGGATAGAGAGCGTCTGGTTTTTAAGTTGCCCGATAGGGCTTCAACAGCCGCAGTTCATTTAAATTTCGGAGGAGGTGTAAGTGGAGGTAAGGTTCCCAATCTACCTAACGTACCAAATTCAACTCCTGTGAATTCAGTACCTTCGTCACCATTACCTCAGCTTGAAAGCTCGCAGCCGGTTAGTAGGAGAGACTCGATTGTTGATGGGAATATAAATGCCGGTAGACGAGACTCTTTGTTGGTTCTACGTTTGCAGAAGGTTTTATTTTGTTTTTGTTTTTATTCAACAATTTATTACTTTTTATTTTTTCCGTTTCCGCGCTTGTATTGGTGGGCTTTTTTTCTACTTATCTTTAGAGCTGTTTGCGCTCATCTAACCTGTTAATGTCTTTAATTAGTCAGTATCTTTTACCCCTTACGGTTTAATTAAAATTGCGAAATTGACCGAAAGTATTTGTACACGTTTACTTAAAATTAAAATAGGTACTGCTTGAACAGCAGCAACAACAGCAGCAAACGGATCGTGACTCAAAGGGTTTACTCATAAACATTCCTTCACAAATTGATGGAGATGGTGGGCAAGAACCTCCTGGTGGTCCGCTGACTCCTCTCCTTCAGCCTTCAACAGAGCTCGATGAATTACCCCCACCTTGTCAGCAAGAAGAGCGTTGCAGAGGTGGTCTTCACATGCCGGACACGAAATCTTTAATTGATTTTGCAACCAGAGTAAAACGCCTCAGATTTTATAGTCAGTGTGAAGAAACAGGTGGAAAAACCAAGGTGAAAAGATCATTAAGTTGTCCTGATATTAAAGAAGAAGCAGGTGAGGGTGACATAGATCTACAAAATATAGCAGAACCACTGGAACCTCCAAGGCCGTGTTATGAGCATTTATTTGAGGGAATCGTGGATGTCTGGGGTCAGCAAGAGCCTGATAATTCTCCGCACGTACTGCTGGATGAGTGTATCAAGAGAGCAGCTTCACTGCATGGTGTTGGTAGTGTTGGATATGCGCACGAAGCAAGACTGAAGAATCAGGTGGAATTACTTCACAATCAATTGCTTTTTGAAAGACACCGCCGAGAAGCGCATACTTTGAGGAACCGAAGGTTAGCAAACAAAGCTAGACGGACTCAAATTTGTGAAGAAGAGAATTCTGCATTTGTAAGTTATCTCTTTGGCCACTGACTTCACCGGCACTATTTTATATACATTATATTATTATATAGATATTATTTAGTGTAGTAGTAGCCCCTGTTATTAACCCGGCTACTACTAAAAACTCAACACCTAAGTAATTAGAGCCTGAGTCTTTTCAGAAATGGTTCTCTCGACTCGGCTTCTACTTCTACTAGAGTATTTATGTAGGGTAAATTAAATTCAATCCCTTTGAATTTTCTTTTTTGCAATCTGATCTTCAGAAAACACAAATTCATCAATTAGAAAAGGAAATTGCAAGCCTCAAGAAAGAAATTATTCGACAAAGAAATAATGCCACGTCCAAAGAAACGGAGCTGCAGAATCAGATAAAAGATGCTGAATCGAAAATAAAAAATATGAAAAATTCGTTAGATACTGCTGAAATCGAGAAGATGGACATGCTAGAAAAGTTTAGGCAGTTGCGTGAACAGTATAGTAACATTAGCAAGGTGAGTGGATTCAGTTCTTATTGGGCGTTTATATTATGGTACATTCAGGGCTCTTAAAAGTCTGGCCAGAGGCAAGCCGTATGGGGCCTTGCAGAAATAACACGTGAATATGGGTCTATAGATTCGACATTTTTATGTAGATTCAACTTAAAAACGTTTAGGCATAAGACTTTTAAGAGTCCTGGTTACATGGAGTATGTCGTAACGAGTAAACATGAAAATGCTTCATTGACGGATAAGGGTAAGTTAGAATTAACATTTTTCCGTTTTTGTAGGAAGCTGATGAAAAATCGGCAACCATATTTTCTCTTGAAAGCGAAATTTCGCATTGTAAAAATTACGTATCCCTCAACACGGAGCTACAAGGAGCATACAAGCTCTCTCAGAAAGACATTATCATGCTAGGCGAGCTTTGTAGACGGCAGCAAGAAATTTTATCTACGATTGAGCCAACTCGATTCTCCGAAGAAACTGAAGATTTTAAAGCTACGTTTGAGGAAGAAATAAGATGTGAGTGATACATATTTTTTTTAGCTCGAAGTAGCTTGATACATATTTAAGTTTTAGTGAATCGATGGTGCAGAACTTATAATGCCGCGATGAATATTGAGATCCAGCAAGAAATTAGCCTACCTACGTGACTCCTTTTTTTGGCGTAACTTCAGTGCCCTTTTTTCTTCCATTGCATTGTACTTACGTAGCTAGACGCCGTCTTTTCTCCACTGAAGGTGTTTCACTTTTTCTGTCTATGGCGAGTGAGAGCTATAAAGAGTAATTTTTCTACTGTGGAAAAATGCATGCATTTGTGTATATGTAAGCAATGTTTGCCCTTTCACCGATAAATTCCTCCTGTGCTTATTGTATTATCCATGTCTTCTCTCATGCCTACAGTTCTCTTTTTATGATAATTACTTATTGATGGCCAATTATGTAGATATTTATTTATTATTACACACTTTGGCTTTAATAGCAGCGATTGGCTATCTACCAACACACCATAGTATAAATATCGTCAGTATTAGTAGTAATTGTAGACGTCGGTGTTCCAAGCTGATGTTGTTGCGAATTGCTTCCCCTAGTGTTTTATCTGGTCCAAATTGGTTGCCAATAATTATTATTGTACCCAGAAGAAAGAGCTTTAGTGTTTTTGTAACTCCTTCTAGCATTGTTATTTATATTGTCCTATGGAGTATCAAGGACAGTATATATCTGTAATAAAATAAAGTGCTCCACAATTTGATGGAAGGGAATGACAAGGAATGCAGTAACAGTATCAATAAGAAATTATGATAATGGTAAAGATGGGCCATATTGACATTTACAGCCTTAAAGAATGCATTGGAATCAAAGTCTTCTCAATGTGAGGCTTTTCTGGGCTATATTCAGGACTTGGAACACTCGCAAGCTAAGAAAGATAAGATAATTGAGGACTTGAAGAAATTGGTGCAGGACACTGGAGCGGAATATCAGGTTCAACTCCGGGTAAGTAATTCTCGACATTGATACGCTTATTGATTGAGTTTTAATGATACGATTTGATGTGGATTGTATGTATGTGTGTGTGATTTGAGTTGTCGAGTTTGCAAAAATAATCATTAATTACAGGCAATGGAGGATAAATATGAAGGGGTAAAGTCGATCAATCATCGTTTAGAGTTGGAAATATTAAATCTTCAACACCAAGTGTCCGTGAAAAGTTCGTCTGTAGGGACGAGCGTTGGTGGTGCGATTGGAGGTGCTGGCGGTGTTGGCCCAGGAGAGTCATCCCATGAACGACGAAACGGAGTGAGTCCAACGGACAGTGACGTGACGGTGGATAGTGCAGCAAGTGCCGGGGGTTTTGGTGGCTTATCCTCCCCAGAGCGGAACGTATTCATATTTGGCAGTCCACAGTTTGAGAACTCAGCTCCCCAAGAGACGTTGATGAGTGACTTACGTCGAGTTATTGATTAAGAACAATAACTAATACACCTTGAAACGGAGCCGATGTCGAGATAGAGGTATATAATATATATTGGATGAATCTAGGGCTAGGACAAAAAAGTTGTTTTGTTCCGCTTAACCGAGCTAATCAAAGCTTACGAAAAGGTAGACGGCACGGGACTGACGGGAGTTGAAAGTAATTACAGCTATCACAAACACTCATACATACATTTGGAATGAGTGAGTGAGAGAAAGAACGAGTGACCGCACTAACTTTAAATAATGTGAATATTTGTGCTTCGACACTTAGTTGGTTCCACCAGGCGATCACAAGAACACGCAAACTCATCACCACTTCATTTCCTTTGTCTCTATTTTATTTTTTAATTTCCTCTCCTTTGCTTTGGTCCTCTTTTAGTTTTTTCTGTCCTGTACTTCTAGTCAGTACAGTCTTGTAAAAAGTATACCTAAGAATGTAAGTAGATACACTAGGATTTTATTCCGAACAAAAAAAATAAACAATTCGCGTTATATTCTATTTTAGTGTATACATCAACTAACGATAAGACTAAAAAAAAATACTATTTAATTACGAGAGGAAAAGAATTATTTGTAAGAATAAATATACAAGATAATAAAATGACAACATTTTTTGACAATGAGCAAGAAGATAAAAGTCATTATGTGAATGTGAATCCTTACTTGGCACCCCGACCCCCCGTCATACCGGAGAGTGCCAGAAACGACACGAAATTCTATGAGAAAATCTATTGGAACTTTACATACCAAAATGTTTGTCTTCTCATTGCCGTCATTATTTTTATTGCCACCGTCATTTGCATCAATATTCTCATCATTTTTGGAATATTTTACAGTAAGCGAAAACTCTTGAGTGACTACTATATTGTGAATTTAGCCGTGTCAGATATTCTCGTGGGGATTCTCGTCTTGCCCTTCATGTGCATCACAGTTCTCTTGGGATACTTCCCATTTGGTCACACTACCTGCTCATTTTGGATCTTTTTTGATTACTACCTCATTATTGCTAGTGCATTTGGCTATGCCGCTCTCATGTAAGATTTTAAACATACATACCTACACCAGTAGTATTTTATTATTTTTTAGTATTCTTTTGTTTTAGGAACTAATGTTTTATGGTCACTACTTTTCGATACATTCAGCGCCATGCATGCATAGGTTTAGTTGGGCGCATTTCAGTTATTCTGGAAAAATCACTTCCGCTCAAATAAATCGTTTTCACTCACCCACCCATTATCCAACCTATATTTACAAAAATCGGTAGATACAAAAAGTTGAATTATGGAACTAATGTGATAACTGTCCAGGCAAAACATTCTCACTTATTACATGTAATTTCTTCCCGCAACGTTCTGTACTTACAAATTCATTTCTACCAGGTACCTACAGACATATGTACAGAAACGTCAAAAATATCTCCATTCTCACCCGGGTATTCGTATATTTTTCTTGCTAAATGTGAGTCTAAAACGTAAATATCGGACAATTATCTTCAGTTAATGCATTTTAAGGCGATTCCGCTTTGGCATTCATATTTCATTTTTTTAAGTATCTATACTATGCTAGACGTCCAATTTGAGGATGAGTAATAAGCACCCAAGTATAATTAGGTATTCCTTAGTTCAACTAAATAATGGGAGGTCAGATTATGAGGAAAAGAACGGCTGGCATCGTGCCCAAGTAACTGTATAGGAAATGATGCATGAATTCATTGTACACTAAATACCGTAAATGACCGCTGTCAGCCATGGGCAGCTAGCACAAAAAAGGAAAGAAAAATACAAATAATAGGGGTTAGGAATTGAGCAAGAACAGGGTCTTTTACGTGAACACCGGTTGAGGGAAACGTTGGCCGTCGTAAACTGTAGTTGATGTAGGTAGGTACACAGTATTTGCAAAATAATCAATAAAAGTAGAGCACCAAGGTAAAAGCACCAAAAATTAGCCAATAATTTTTCCCCCGTTATTCTATAGTACCCATTTACGAATCACAGTTATTAAAATTTATCTGATGATGGGATCGAGTGATATCGAAACGTTTGTCTTTATTGAATTACCTAGTTGGATTATAGTAGCGCAAAGACGCAACTGGAGCTAATTTTAGTGGTTGCATTCGATCGCTTCAATTTTATATTCAGCATTTAGACACCCCTTTAGTGTTACATTTAGTCACATCTATACACAAATACAATTAACATCTAATGGAGTGGACCCAAAAAAGTCCGACGGAGGAAAAAGAACGCTAAGTAGAGGCAAAAAGGCCATTGGTAGGAAAAATCCCAGCGAAAGGCAAAAAGTCCACCCAGGGGAGGCAAAATTCCCTTAATGTGGCGGTAAAAGACCATTCGACGAAAGGTTCTTTCTCATGGGAACGTTTTGCCTCTCCGAAGCAGTTTTTGGGACTTTTTGCCTCCTCGGGACGTTTTAAGAAATTTTGGGGTCGATCCATAAAAATTCCGGAAGAGGTAAAAAGACCGTAGGGAGACAAAAAGTCCAAAAGATTCACAAAAGAGTGACATTATTGCTGCGTGGACTTTTTGCCTCCACCGGTCGTTTTGCCCCGTTGCTAATGACTTTTTGCCTCTTCCAGTCGTTTCACCTTCCTATAAAGGATTTGTTTTGCATCTTTCGCGCTT
Source organism: Dicyrtoma fusca (assembly GCA_034695205.1). NCBI lineage: Eukaryota > Metazoa > Arthropoda > Collembola > Symphypleona > Dicyrtomidae > Dicyrtoma > Dicyrtoma fusca. The sequence continues at coordinate 226 of JAQFZC010001861.1, read as the reverse complement.
TTCGCATGTCACATGTCTGCGGTGTTTTTGCCTCTTCCGGACTTTTCGGCTCCAGCTCCATTATACATTATTGGGCTACCTAATTACTATTATTATTATTATTATTTGCATTTGAGATAATCGTCCTTTGGACATAACTCCCTTGCATGTTTACTGTACGAAGTTGTATGATGGTGGGGTCGCACATGCAACTCACTCATCATTACTTCGAGTAAGCTAATAATTG
>JAQFZC010001860.1:0-26340 GCA_034695205.1 Dicyrtoma fusca | reverse complement strand
TTACCGCTTCCAGTTTTGCTTCAAATGTTTTTGGCCCTGCCAGTGCCGCATATTTATTTGCAATCTGTATGAAATGTTAAATAATATTTTCATAGTATACAGTCACTTTGCTTTTAACTAAACTTTTGCTGAACTATGCTATCTACACATTACAAGTAATGCTTAAAAACTGCGTTCGTTATTGCATAAATACTCAGCGGTCGGGAAGAAAATGCTCTGAAATCAATAAAGTAAAATTCACGATCGCAGCCTATGATTATCCCCACAATCTAAACGTCTCCATGTGCTTTTGCTAAAAAACTTAAGTATGGAGGTTGAACCGACAAAATATATAAGCCACAAAGAGCAAACCAGTCAGTCGTTGAACACGTCTGAGGGAAAAACCAGAGTTAAAAATGCATTATTGGGGTTGGGACAAAAATGTCAGACTGAAAAATGTAAGGTAAAACTTGTGCGGGCTACTATACTTAAGGTGAAGTGATATGGATTCCAAATAATACTGCGATTGTGATTGTAGTGCAAATATGTGTAGTAACTGTAGTGGTGAAGTGGTTTACTTTACTGTCTGAAGGGTTAAATAAAATTAAAACATTTAATCAAACTTCAAGTCGTTACGCACCACAAATTTTACCTAACCTGGTAATTTTGAAACTTCAAACTATTTAAATCCAAACTTCAATAAGTGGTATGTATAGCTTTGGGGCTAATGCCTACTACTAGTACTGCTAGCATACCCCACAGAGCCATTGCTTTGTCTGTTAGTACAGTTTGCTATTGAAGATTTAGAGCGGCGTAGATTGTACATTTTTAGAGGATTGCTAAGAGAGGGTCTTAATGTGTTCACGGAGGATAAGTACCAACTTAATTCTAAGGCTCTCATATACGTCGTAGGGTAAAAGAGATTTAGGCCCTGACGCCTGTGGCCTAGGCCATGGGATCACCCACTTTCAGGCAGTCAGGGCACACACTCTCGCTCCCACAGGCATACACTGAACTATTGTTTCTTGACGAAATGAGATTCCACGGGTTCTTCTATAATCGGATATGAATTCAGTATTTAAGGTTTGTGTGCACTAAACAATTACAAAGGGTACATAGGTGCACTGAAAATTTAAAATTAGTTTCATGTAAATTAATTAACCTGATTATGTAATTCTGAGTTGATTAGTATTTTTAGTATAGATTCAATTTACACTAACATCAGGCATAATAGCAACTAAAGCTAGTTCAAAACCTTATACGATGAGCTGAGTTACGTGTCCATTTTCATACTGGAAATTAATTTTTAATGCAACTGAAACCTCTGACCTTAAAATATTGGATATGCAGTTACATGGAATGTGAAGTTTTCCATTTATCCGAAGAAAAAAACGAAGCACAACTATTGAAAAAATTTAGAAATTATCGAAACAACCATTGATGGAATTAGGACGACTTTTGATTCCAGGAATAACTACATGCTACGCTTACAAAATGAATTTTAAACAAGGTGTTTAAAACCGGCGCACTTATAGCCTGGAAAATGACAGATAAAAAGTCGTAAAACTACTTGAGCAAATATACTGTAAATTTAGTTAGTAAAAGGCAAAAATTAAATGTACCCACCTAAACCGTTATAAGTCATACCTCAAGTTTTTATGGAAATAAGATCGATTACTTTATGTATATAGTAATACATTTTGAAACAAATTGTGGGCCATCTCAAAACAGTTGCCAGCAATGCCAGCGCAGTGTCCAACTTTAGTATAACATGGTACCTACAGTTGCCACGCTCGACTTTAACTTTATGAAGGTCTTCAAAACTATTCCAGCGTATATTTTCGTTGGAGTTATTGCCTTCTAAAGTTTGCATAAATGCATCGTACATATCTCCTTTATTAGGAAAAGGTATTTATTATTTCAAAACGGTTTGTTTATGTTACTTGCATAAGTATTAAAAGCATAAGCTTTTATTTAAACAAATTCGGAATCGTTTATTGAGTCCGTTGGGCTATCCTGTTTAGATTACAGCGATGATTTAATTGTGTTAGTAGAGGTTTATCACATAAATGAGTTGCCCGTAGTTATGATTTTATTTTACTGCTTTAAGCGTAAACGGAGTTGTGCATTCGATTTTAAACCAACAGCTTTTTTTTCCAATTTGAATTCCCGTTCATAGGCACGCAATAAACAAATGAAACACGACCTCAAGAGAAAATAGTTCAGTGTGCGTGTGCCCGTATGATCTGAAAGTGGGTGATCCCGTGGCCTAAGCTACAGGGGACAGGGCCTAAAACCCTTGAAGCCTACGACATATGTATATACTAGTACAGGGGTATAATGATAGACACAAAAGGTATACTTATACACGTTGGTAGTGCAATGCAAGCAAACCAAGCTTCTGGAGCCACTTTAGTGTTGATCATATTGTGGAATAAATGTGTATTTTATCGTTCATTCAAGATGAGGAGAATACACGGATTTACTTTGACTAAACGGAGTATAAGATGTAATGTCGAATAGCGACTAGGTAATTCCACACCATAATATATTATTCAGGATGCAGTATGTAGTTACATTTCGTGGTTGAAGGAGCATTTTGGGGTAAAAGCAGTACCGGTTTAAAATCATGGCGAAAATAATGTCACAAATAAACTCTTTGGCAGTTTCTAAAAAATAATCTGTACAGGTATACCACTTCTACACTGTTCAAAAATAATAAAACTGATAGTCTAGTCTCCTAAAACGCATTACATACCTTGGTTTTGTGTGCTTAGTATGACCAAAACCAAGTATAGATGCATTTTAGGGGACTAGAGAACTTGGACATCCAATACACATTTCTAAAATAGTAAAAGGAATTTACACCTTTAAGAAACTTGCAAAATTGGAACTTACTTCTTTTCAAAAATAGTAAAACTGGTATTTAAATCTTTTGCAAATGTGCCTAACTGGTACTTACTTTACACCTTTTGCGAAATGTATAAAAGTGCTATTCGCACGTTTTGGAAATTAATACACAAAAGTTGACTGTTAAAGTTCCGTCAAAATGACATTCAACGATTGGATAGGCTTGGGTCACAATGCTTCTTCGCCGACGATAAGGACGGAAGGGTGTATACCTATAAACAAGTATCTACGTCTCGCATGTTTACTATGCCCACTTCTGCTTGTGGTACTGGAAGGCTTCAAAGGAAATCAGAGGGTACGAAAGACGAGAGAGGAAAAGGGCCCGTTATCTAATGGATTGAACTATGTTGCGGGTTTTATCGGTAAGATTTAATTTTAGAACCAGTCGTTCTCACCATCTCGCCCTTCAACAACCTCGTACCATTACTCTCCTCCTCAATCTCAATATCCTTCTTGAGTAAAAGTCGGCAGTTAGATCCTGTCCACTGCGCTGTAAAGTACCCTCGATATATATTTGCGAGAGTTTCACTCTTGCCATATCTAAAATGTCAATCTGTAAACTCCTACATTTTACAATCTTCTCCTTTGTATGGATTCGCAAGAGAGGAGGAAGGGGTAATGCACGGAATTAACATTAGTTGTCACACCAGTAATAGCTATCAGCAAGCAAGCCGTAGTATACGCGTGTCTGTATTTACCTACTGAATTCCGAAACGGGGTCTTGCAAATATGGCGTCACAGAAATTTCTTTTTGGTGAGAGCAAAATCTAAAGTTTTACACTGAATAGTTGCAAATAGTATTAGCTGTCCCTTTAACATAGGCTTTATTGTCAGGTTTTTCAACTTTTTGATAAAGACGTTCCTTTAATATTTTAATGGTTTGGAAAATATTTATACCATGTTTTGCACCTTTTTACGCTCCATGCCCTCTTATACTGTCGTTACAATTATTTGAAAAAGTTGTGGCCAAGTTTTACACTTTTTCAAAACGCTTTTACTGAGTTTTACATCATTTACAGCGCCAGTTTTCATGCTTTTTCCATTATTGAAAGCCTTTCACTAACCAGATTCATGTGCCAACGTATATACAAGGACCGCATTACTATCACTATTTGCAGTCATGTGTTTCTATAACAACGCGTCAAATGGATGTCGTTCCGCTTTTTGATAGTTACGATATGATTATGATACGTTTACCTGTGTACAAGGCGGAGTAACAAACGCCATAAAATATTTAACAGGGCGTTAAGCTACTATCACTCTTGGATTTCGCATAAAATCCTGATTTTACTCATTTCTACTGATAATCGCACATATGGAAGGAATCTTATGTATCCGTTATATTTAACTCTCAACTCAAGTGGTTTTCGAGATTAGAAAATGTGAAGAATCTACCTACGCATGTATCCAAGTCTACTGGTGCTAAGAGTTTTGGTCATTTCACTTCACTTCAGTTTGCTTTTATAACTCCACAATACATACTTTCATTACATGTAGGCATTGGCACTTACCTCAGTCTACTCGGTCCCGAAATGCCTGCAATGCCGCTACACTTGAAATGACAGATCCTGTAGGTATTTGCTATTTGCTACGCCAATGAACTTTGGTTGAAAAGTATTATTTTTTTATTCTCGTTACGTTACGTAAACCGTAATACAATTAACATTTAATACAAATAAGCAGGGTTTGTCCCTTACACTTATTTTTTATTTTTGTAGTCCCTGATGATATCATTTGCAGCTTTCTCTGCTATAACGACAGTGGGTGCTGCTGTGTTGGCGTTCGTTATTCTGGGCATAATGGATGCGTCAACAACTCGCAATTTTTCAACTCCAATTACCCTGAAAGCATAAAGGAAGATATATTATGTATCGATTGCATTAAAACACTGAGAAAAATGGTTAGTTGATTAACCAAACTCATAATGAATGAATTACTTCAATTTTGAGTCAACGACAGATCTTGGGTCCATCCTATCTCCCATTCTGCAGGTTCCTGATGCGTGATATGTGGAGTCAACCAAGTTACGAATGTAGCATACCCAGTATTCGTAAGATCGGTACCGTTTATCCGCGCACTGTTTGATGGGCTTGTCGGTAAACCTTGCTCCAATATTTTTAAAGGCTTGCGTATTTTCGATAGTATCCAAACAGAAGTTTATTCCTGAAAAAGACGCAATAAATACAATTGAAATCATTAAAATTCAATTAGTAGAAAGGAATACAGGCAAAGCACACTTATTAACGTGCTCACCATCAATCGTTGCATCAAAATCGGTTGGGTCCTCGTAGTAATTATACTCAACGATGGGCAAGAATGAATCCTCCATAGAAGTAGCGGAAGTATTCAGTGTTATTCTGCCAATGCTACGTGGACGATTGAAACCAACGTAACAAACAACCGTATTCTTTTCTGTGCCCAAATACTCATAATAGACTTGTAAATCGGGCCAGGCTTTGCCCTCATTTAAGGTCATTTGAGAACGTCTTGAGACCACAAATGCCTCAGCAATCCCAACTGTGTATGAGGATGTCAATGGTCCTATAATAGTTTTGTAAACAAATCCATGGTAAATGTAAGCATTTGCTGAGTGATACATTTCTAGCTACGTTAAGCATTTTTTTAAGTTTGAATTTTTATTTCAAAAACCTACCCTCTCCCTCATTTAAGAATGTGTTGAAGTCGTTGAATGTTAAATTTTGCTCCATTTGCCATGCTTTAGAATGATCTTTTACGTAAATGGGACCCACTTCCAAAAATGGATGGTCCATTAGATTGAAGCCCACGGGGGAATTCTTTACCATCTTTGCCTTGTCAAAGCAATATTAATATAGAAGTTAGGGTCAGTTACATATTATGTATATAATGGCTTAAGAAGCAAAATGATCTACTTCCAAAGGAAACTAAAAGCAAACAAAGGGGATGTCCACAACATACAGCCTGGACGCATGCATGACTCATGTCAAACTATGCTTTTAAATACTGTCCAAATTGTTTTAAAGAAACTTTTAAAGCAATAGGGTTCTAAGATTGTTCCCTCAAAATTTTCGATTTCTCTAATTGTGCAAGCTCGTCCGTGCAAACGTGACCATTTTGATCAAGTCATTCTTCAAAACGCAGTTTGCAAAAATAAAATTTTGAAATTGCAATTCAGATCATAATTTTTGAAACGGTATTTTTTGAAAGGCATTATTGAAATTGAACCTCTGTTTCAAAATTCGTGTTTTAAAAACGACGAGTTAAAAAAGCGAAAATTGATTTTTGGAAATGACGCTATATTCAAAAACCCCTTGGCTTCTTAAACCCCGAGTATACGCGTTCTAATCTGGTTATATTCTTTTTGTAAAAAGGGTGTTATTTTTGCTTACTTTGGCTGCCATCAACTGGTCTGGGGGTCCTATTCCCGACTTAATAAGTAAAATAGGTGAAATATAGGATCCGGCAGATAGAATAACTTCCTTGCTGGCAGTTGCTATTCTTGGAATCCCATGTCTTGTGTACACAACACCAGTTGCTTCTTTCTTTTCGTTGATGAGTATCTTTGTAATTCAAGGAGGGTCATGATTGTAAAAATAATTACTTCAGCTCTATCTATATTTTGTAATGCATCATGGCAACCCTTGGCTCTGTTCACCTTACCTGTGAAACAACGCTGTAGCGCCTTATGGTCAGGTTTTTCTGTGTTGCCTCAATTGGCTCAATATATGCATTGTATGTGCTGACCCTTCGTCCAAATTTTTTAGTAAATTCATTTGGACTGAAACCTGTAGTAAAATTTCATAAATGTTTGTTTGTACTTCTATATTTAGATCTTTTCTTCATTAATCTTACCAACTTGTTGTGGCCCGTTTGCATCTCCTATTGCAGCACCTTTCTCCTTACCAGCACTGAGCCACACATCCTTGCCTGGTGTATACCTTGGACTCGATACTGTCATTGGCCCGCCTGTTCCATGTTGCTCTAAAAATTGCGCATAGGAAATTCAAGGCTTTTAATTTACTGTATTGACCATGCAATTAAGCGCTTAATTAAATTACTCTCACTGTTATCATCTCTAAACTGTCCCATGTAGTTTTCGGCTTTTTTGAAAAATGGAAGCAAACTATCGTATTTCCAACTAGCGTCATTTGACCATCTGGCCCACTCATCATAGCCCAGGGGGTGACCTCTCTCGTACATCATATCATTGTGGGAAGAACTGCCGCCCAACATTTTCCCAGCCGATGTTTTTACTATCTGTTTGTGTTATTTAAATATACAAAACATAATAAACACAAACTTTAAATTCTTACAAGAAGCATTTTTACAATCGGTAGGGCAGGAAAATACTTTACCCCATTATTTGCCAAGCCCGCATTTCTCTGTTTGGTTGACTGATAGTTGTAGTTAATGTCTGGATGGAATTTTGTATAAACAGACAGTAGAGGAACGGATTGAAGTGGCGGCGGATTCCCACCGGCTTCAAGCAGTAAAACGGAGAAGTTTTCATCTGAAAGCCGTCTGGCTAAAACACAGCCGGCTGTACCTCCCCCCACTGTAAAAAAAATATGTTTGTAGTAATTTCTTGTGATTTTAGCAAGGATCGAAATAATAAAATAAGTTCATTACAGTTCTAGTGTGTGAAGGATGACTTACCAATGATAAAATCGAAAACCTCGTTGACAGGCAGATTTAAATTGGGATCTTTATTTGGAAAGGCTATCAACTTATCTTCCTCTCGGAATCTGGTAGCGTACATACTTACGAGTAGCGGGATAGAAGCCAGCAGTATGGTGCTGGCTAAAGTCATTTTGAGTGGTTAGAAAGTTCACCTTAATTATAATCGTGTCTTGCCTCGTGGTGAGTATAATCAAAACGTTGCGTTAGGATTTGGTGAAACTTCCTTTTATGAAGTTTTTAATTTTGTATGTCGAATATTTATGACACCAGTCGACCAGAAACCAAGAACTGAAAACTAGTTTTTCTCAAAACATGTATTTACTTTAGACTGACAGCACATTTGAATTGTCCTGCCACTATTATACTGCACCTATAAGTTAGCGCTGATTGTTAAGGTCTTGCCATGTCACTGTGAGCTCCCTTTTGTTGTCGTTCCTACATTTGATTGATCACTATTGATTTTATGTGGAGCTGCCATATTAATTGCCTTTGACTCATAATTATAGCTTCATAGTAAAGCGACATGACACAAATAATGCTCTTGGCAACAGAAAGGGAAAAGAAAAACAATGTGAACTTAATAACCGTCAAATATATATTTGTACATATTATATACTATGAATTATGTATTGTTATTGCACGCTGACGGTCTATCACATCAAGCGACACGCTACTACTGTATTGAGTCTTGCACCAATATTCCCTGATGTTTCAATTTGCTCATTTCAACAGTCTAATCAGTCTTAGCATAACAATGAAACTACAAATAATTTATGGAAGTAAATTAGCACGCTTGAGGTGTAATGTAAGTAAATGTAGTTCATGAATGTACAATGAAAGTCTGCATTAAGTAGATATGTCTTGTTAATACAATCCTCACAAAGATCCGTAGGGAACACACATTGCGTGGCATTCTCAATTGTAAAACCAGTGATAACCATTTAAACCTCCACTTCAATCAAATCAATGAAACAATACGTGAACGATTTAATTATCAAATACAGCTGTAAATAAGTTATTAAACATGATGCGAACGACGCAGTAAGTCATGGGTATACGAAACTTGAAAGTAATTCTAGAAACTACTTGCTTATTTTGCTTTTCAAGGCCAAACTGTACAATAGGGTATTAGAATATTGCAAAAATCAGCTACCGCAATACTGATGCAGACACCAATAATACCAGAAACACTGCTGATGTGTACATATGTAACACTAATATCAATGCTGTAGGTAGTAGGTTACAAAAACAAATGGGTCTGTCATATTACTTTGACGGAATGATAGTTTTATTGAGTCATATGAACAAAGGTGGTAGATAAATGAGCAACGAGCCTTATAATTATTCATTATCATTACACAATATAACACATTGTTCTTACATTCAAACGTATCTACGGTACGTCCTTTTATCCTTTGGCGAAGTTGAATTATACAGGAAACTAACATGCCATAAATAAAAGACTTTTTCTCCGGAGAGCTATTATCTAGTAATAAATTATCACTATTCTTTCTGGGTATACCCAGCGAGGTAATATTTATCAACCACTGTACGAACAAGCTCAGGTGACCATACAATGATTATTTCATTATGGGTTCTAAACACAGTATAGGGATACGTGCTACTGTATTAACTGGCAATTCTGCAAATTAGATCAACTTCAACAAGATGATGTTGTAATGTCATGTTGAAACCATAGGGATTTCTAATAGTATCTTTAAGCACTGAAAGATTAGACAGAATCCAAATTAATGCTTAAAGGGTGGTATGAATTAATGTTGATGGAAGGAAGCGATATGAATTGCATTCATCTGTTTAGCTCTGCTTTGAATTTAGGGCAAAAAGAGCGCACTTGTTGCCCAACATATGTACAAATATGAAGGGAACTTTTTCCCAATTTATTATGTACTAGATAACCAGAAAAAGCAAAGTATTTTACATTTGACCTTTACATTTTACGCAATACGTTCGCTAATTTAGATGCAAATTAATTCATTCAACACATTTGCTGCTTCAGAATAACACTAATATGAAACGTCAACTAAGCTTTTTCGCATTATTTTAACTAGTACTCTTATTACTGAAGATGCGCTGCTAATGAAATTACATGACGCACCGTACAACTACAGGTATTGTGTACGCCATTTACAGGCTACTAAATTCATTTCAAACTTTTAAAAGTATTCTCCCATAGATTCCGAAATTCCAAAACATATGCTCATGAGGCAGTATTCTTCGAGTATATTTGACTAGCTAAGCTAACAATGTTACCTCACTGTTTTCTCGCTCGCTCCATCGATCCGTCCCTTTCTCATTACCTCTCCCAAGTTTTGTAAGTTCTGAACAATTTCCCTAACAATTGTGTCCGATGTTTCAGGGTTTTGTAGTCTGAAAGTCGTTATAGTGAATTTAATAACGCTGGCGTTTCTTCCCAAGTAAATACATACTATACCCATCTGAAGTCTGCAGTGGAAAGATTATAATGGTTTTGAAAGCGGTATGTCATATAGACGGGTTTTCAAATCTCTTCATAAGTGTTAGTCATTTAACTAAGGATAAGCTGAGAATTAATCTGCTGTGAAACCGTAACGGTATCCGTAAGATTCACATGGCAGGCATATAGCTCGGGAAAGAAGATGAATGTGACAATTTTGCGTATGGAATGAATGAAGAAAAATGAGCGAAGTGTTACAATGGTAGATATAGTAGTAAGATAATTCAAGTATGGAATATAATAACACTTTTTTTCCTTTTTGAAAACTTCCAGGAAAGCCAATGCCACAAATAGAATGGCGCATCGGGGATGAGCCAGTGTCTACTAACGAGATCCTGTTCACAACGGAGCCTGCCGTTGTCGCAAAGAAGTTGAAAGTGGTACAAGTTCGGAGAGAACATCATGGTGCTAATTTGACATGCTTAACTTTCAATTCCAATTTGACGGATCCATTAAGTGAGACTCTTCGGCTCACTCTCTACCGTAAGTTCCACAAGACGCAGTTTCGTCCGACTCCCAGTCGAGTCACTCGTCTCTCGCCTTCCCATCTCCTATGAGTATCGTAGGTTCTCCTCTTTGTGTCCAATCAGTAGCGTGTCCACCTTTGCTGTTACCCGAGTAGGCAACTGCCAACGCCAACGGTGCTATCACCGGAAATTTTAACTATCATAAACTGTAATGTAATATATGTGTATAAGTAAACGCCTTTAAATCCTAGATTTTTAACAATAAGCTTTCAGTACAGTAAATTTTAAAAATTCCCTTCGAAAACATTCGATTGCTTTAATAACACACATCTCGAATGTCAAAATTTCAAATTTTCGCAATCAGCAACTTTAGTAAAAAACACGCTTTTCAAAAAAGTAATGAGCTTTTAAAATTATAGTATCTATCTTTGAAAGCACATATTTAAAAAAGATGAATTTTCGAAAGGGATGTTTCAAATGATGTCTTTTCTCAAAGACTGGTTTTCAAACGGACAAAGATGAAAAATGAGCTTTAAAATTGTCAACATCTTTGAAGTCAAAACGCTAGATTATCACAAACGACATATTCCAAGGGACAATACCTTCAAAAATTCTTATTGAAATGGTCAAATTAGAATTGTGTATAAAAAGGTGCTCTTGAAATCCAAAACTTCGTCGCAAATGCAATTTTAAGTATAATGAATTTTGAAAACGAGCATTGACAATCCGCAATTTTGTTTAAAAAATGTTTACTACAATTCAGCCAATTAATATAACATATTTGTATGGAGTTCGAAACGTAGATACTTTAAAAATAGTCACATTTTGATGGTATTTTAAAAGCACCTTTTTGAAATTGAATCTATTGTATTAAAAAAAAGTGGCCTTTTGCCTACCAGTACAGTAATTCTGGGACCCGGCAGGAGACTCCCTCTTTTCCCGTTTCTGGTCCTCCAATCTATTTCTTCCGCCATTTCTTTTACTTTACTTCCCCAATCCTTCTGGTACACGTTAGTTTCAACTACAGAACAAGTTTGAAGTCTTATTAGTACGACTTTATCTCCAGAGCGTAGGTAGCTCCATGAGGTAGGGGTATAATCATGAAAAGTCATTCTTACGTTACGTCGGCCGGTTGGTGGGTTCTTAGTCGAGTCTCTCCTCAGAGAGGTGGGAGGGGAATTGATGCTCTGAATCTGAAACTGTGAAAGTGTATGGAGTTGACTCTGGAAGACTGTTAGTGGATGGAGAGAATTGAAGATAAAATTTAAATTGAGTGTAGACCTACGATCTGAGCACCTAATATGTGTTAGTCTGATAATACGCTTTCACTCAAGACGTTTCTGACACATTTCCCTTTTACTTTTTCCAATATTCACTCCTTTTTTGCTCCCTGGCTCTCCGTATTTCTCTACGGCCTACTTCACACAACCTTACGTACTACCACCTCACCCATTTATCCTTCACCTTTTCTTTCCCTCGTAAATTGAATGTTCACTCAAGATTTTATTCCCGCAAGCTTCGAATTTCTCAACTGTCCGTTAGTATTAGCCATATAGATGCCCTTACCATACCTTCCACCTTGTCTTGATGAAAAATGAAACCATCTTTGATCTTTGATTGAACTTAAGTAGTACCACTATTGTACTCTTTCCATGTTCTATATACATATGGGTCTACCCGCTACTGCAAGATTTAATTATATAACCTTTAGTGTTTGTACTAGGCTTAATAAAGACCCATGCCAACCCTAACTTTTGACTACATAATTATATCACTATTATACAAATAGCCTATATGACGCTCAGATTTTTTTGTTGCACAATATAATTACATACGGCCCATTTATTAAAGTTTTCAAAGAAAAGTCGTATCTGGCTCAATTGTTTCCGCTCCGTTGGCTGTTTGGTGGTTGAAATAAGTTTCGTCAACGTACACGTTTCCTTCCCACTCCATTTCTAACTTGGATAGCTGCCGTGCGGTTGCATTATTGAATTGCGTGTGGCCTCAATCATCATCCCCGTCGCATGTTTTTATCATTCTCCTTCTTGTAGTAGTTCAGTTTTTATTTTTACACAAAATTGCTCACTCTGTCTAAATCGGAGAGTAGGATGGTCTCACAATTAATTAACAATCTTGATGGTACAAAAATTAGAGTTTTTATTGCGCTGTACATAGGTTCCATCCATTAGTGAGCGTATCCGAAGTTGAGTGGGTAGTGGTATTAGTATCGAAAGGGCAGCTTCATTCCGAGTTATTAGTAGAATTAGAGTTAATGGGTTTTGCAATTAAGTGCAATGTTCGTTGCAGTTGTTAGGAAACGAGAGTTTATGAATGTAGCAAGAATACTATCTACGTCTGATACAGAATAATTTAAGCATACCTACATACCTTAAACGCAGTGCATAGATAGACACAACCAGCTTTGAGTCGAGTATTTGTAATCTCTACCATGTATATAGCTCTTGACGTTTCCTTTTTGTGTTATTTTACGACGATACACCTAAGCTCAATAATTTAGTAGAAAATTACGGGACTGCGCTTCTCTGTACTTTTAATTCCAGTTTCATATGTCACTCCTTTTCATTCACCATTTACAACAACAGACACGTATGTACTTTCGTATAGATAGCTGAATAGCTATCTTAAGTTTGATAAGCAAAAAATCGTAAACTCCCAATTATTTTTGTAGCTAAAATTATAGGTTCTGGTGCTTGAAAGGAGTAGGTGGGTACGAGAGCTTCAGTTTCTTCCTATGCAGTCATTAATGTCATCAATAGGAAAGGGGACATTCATTTCACTGGAGTTATACCTACAGTAGTGAGCATTATATCAAGACAAACCGTCAACTGTGACACAGACCAGATACATATCAATGTACACTGAAACCTCGGTTTTCTAAACTATACGAAATATGAAAAAATATGTGTACAATTATCCGTTCACCCGTACACTGAATATCAAAGGACATAAAAGAGTTTGTACTTTGCGTTGTATCGTTAACGTTGAAAATACTTTCACTTGAAGTTTATTTGCTGGTATCTTAGTTGTTAGTACTTGCCGTAACCGGCTGCGAGTTTCTGTGATTATACTCGAGTAATATTATACACACGTATATACAAACATAGGTATGTAGTTATTAGCATACATAGATAGCAATTTGTCCAATTTAATTCAACTCAGCTCATAATCAGTTTATTTGGATCTGGTAACACATATCGTGGGTTAAAAGGCAAACTGGGTTGCATCCAAACACAACAAGAAGCAAAGTGGCGCATATCCAGGAACTTTTAAAAATACAGTTGTGCATGTCCATGCTGCATGTCAGTGTGTCTTATGAATTCGTACCACATAGCTTTTAAGCGTTTGTGGATATGCACCATTTTGCTTTTAGCTTTACATATTTAGAATGTAACCCATTTTACATCTTAACCGACGATGTAGAAATAGCTTCTACCTGTATGTTGTATGGACTGAGTGGACGGCACAACCAGCCCTGATTAGAAGGAACGAGGAAAGGATTTCTGATTTAGTCTTTTTGAAATGAAATGATAGACCATCTGCTTTCACTAAAATCAAGTTAGATTCGTTTAAGAGTTCAATTACAAAGCTATAGACTAGCACAATACACCGCACTGTAGACTATTGTAAGCCAGTACATGGTACATAAGCCTGAAAAGCGCCCTTGTCAGGAATTAGCTGTGAATGGCTGTATAGGCATTGGCTGTATAGTATAAATTGCTAGCTGTGTATCAGCGTAGCCAAAGCAAAGCATAGAATTAAATGAATGCAAGCCTCAAGTGGCAGGGACAGATTCAAGATTGATTTCTAATTTTAACGAGGCTCACGTAGACCTTTCCTGTTTGTCTACAGCGCTGTAGTGCCTAGTGAGTCTACCGCATTTCCGTAGCATGTGATCTCCCATTGATCTAGTGAACCAACGTCTCACGTTTTACAGATAATAAACTGACGAGGAACTCAAAGGGAACTGTGTGGTAGACCATCAAAACATCCATCCGGCAGTACTAAAGCTCGACTTAATTCCCCAGCCGTAGTTTCTCCAAACCTATTAGGATTTCTCCATGGATCGTCATATAGTTGAGGACAAATCTATGTGTATGCAAGACGGACAGTTTACAGGCCGCAATTTACATATGAATAGACAGGAGGAAAGTAAATTTGTTTCGAACAAATAAATCACCCGCACGCAGCTAGGGATCTGTATGTGCCTACCATTCCCACCACCATTAACATTAGCATTGCCATTACCCTTGCCATTGCCTGTACCGTTGCGGTACTCAGGGAAATGCAGAACACGAACGCAAAACACCTGATACAGCAAAAGACCTTGTTCCACACCAGTACCAGCTCATTATATCTCCATCCATTGCATGTACCATTTACAACCTAACTACTACATGCACACTCGACCTACTACCTACTCTATTAGTGCATTTGCTATCAGTAATTCCCATGTTCTTTAAATTCCTTGGACACCCGCCACGTGACAGAGCCAGCCTTAATTTAATGTACGAAAATCTCCGCGTTGCACCTCATAAGCGGAAGTCACTACTGATATCTGAACACCAAACCGTCTAATCCGCGTAATGATAAAAGTTTGGCGTGTGTCAGATTTTAGTGCTGACTTAGACTGTGACTTGAAGTAAATAGCTTAGCGGCATAGACTTACGGTCCAAATTATCGACCTTCCCTAGTGTAGCGATAAGGAAGTTGTATCGAAATATAAGTATAGTGGGTGTAGCTATGAAGCTAAAGCATGTTCCGAGATTTCCTCCATTTTAACCCGTTTTTCAGCATGTATGTTCCCCCTTTTATATGTACACGTGTATATGACGCATTTCTAGCTGACGCGATGGTTCAGAAGGTATCTATAAATTGAGAATTGTTCTTGTTTTGTTTGTTGTGACTTGGCAGTCAGACCTCTAACTGCTCGGATCAGCCAGCGGGACCGGCTCGTGGCGAACCAGAGACATGAAATCGAATGTATTTCGACAGGCTCCCGACCTCAGGCCATGATTACGTGGTGGATGGGCAGCCGACAACTGACTGACGTGACAATTTTGGTAAATTACTTTCACATTTGGCACACCAACCAGTCACTGGGGCTTCGGCTCCAGCTAAAGCTCCTCTCGCAGTTAAATATAGCACTTGCACATCATGCACATACACATGCACCCAAACATGCACCATCGCACGGCACAGAAAGAAAGTGTGTATGGGCGTAAGTACATATCGTCGGTCAAGAAGCATATTTTATGGAGAGTATGTCCAGTACACGCTTGAAAGCATTGCGAAGTAAGTCCAGTGTCCACTTACAATTAGTGTCATTTTGATGCAAGCCCCAACAATTAGCTTTGTACCTCCGGTTGTCAAAAAATGAACATACACCTTTTTAAACATATTAAAACTGCTAATTACACTTTCAAAAAATAGTAAACCGGTATTTACATTTTTTTAAAATAGTGAACTGGTATTTACAGTTTTCAAAAATGGTAAAAGAAGATCCAATGAAAGTGAGGCTAGTGCTGTTTTTGTTCCAAAGTAGTCTTCCGTGAATGATGCGATAGACAATTACTTTTTTCTAGAAACGTGTATATATACAAAATACATTTGAAATTTTTCTGCAGTTACATATTTTATACTGCTTTGTACTTTTAAAACCGTCAAACTTTATCGTGTACACATTTTTATGAGCGTTGTATACTACGACATGTTATCTTTTTCAAACAATCTTTCTATCTCAAATCATATGGTGTCATTTTTGGAAGGTCCCAAAGCATGAGCTCGTATATGCAAGAGATAAAGTTCCATTATGCAGGGTGGCCAGAGTTATACATGCGTGGAACTAGAAAATAGCCTTGCATTTCCAGGAGTAATATATCATCATTTTTATCTACTTTTCTTTTGAAACGCTTTTGAATGGTGAATCGAGTTGACTCAAGACAATTTTTCTTTTTCTTTATTGCTTCACAATTGCTTATTGCTTTTTTCGAAATATAGGAGAAAAATAATGTATCAGCCCTGTTCTAACACCAATAATAAGATTTATTCCGTCTTCTACACTTTTTCTTGAGGCAAATTCCTGCAGATGCCAGATGCTACAGTGGGATTCTCTTTATTGAAATAATATATTTTCAAATTACGATTTATTCTGGTAAATTATTTAAAACAGTACAGTCTCTACAGAAAGCACTGTCTGTGTGTTGAGTATAAATTATAATATTATAATATTAAAATAACCCTGTGATAATGTATATTCTCGTAGTTCATGTGACATTAACATTACTTTTTGACTCTACATTTGTTTGAAGCGATTATTAACTTAGATTTCTGGCCGTACGTTATTTTTGAGGCTTCTTCATCGCGTTTGTAGATGAATAAAAGATAGAATAGAGTGAAAGTCATGATTAACGAGTGCACTTCCAGAACTCAGATCGAGCGAGGGACTGGAAGAACGAAAGAAAAAATAACTTGTTAGTGAATAAAACAAATGGAAAGTCAAAAATTGAAGACTGGCCGATTTACTTGAATGTTTAATGTTACTTGGGATTTGTTGAGACGCTTAGCATGCGAGACTTTATTTCTCCTTCTGTTCACAATTTGACCCGGGCCAAGCTCACTCTCAGGGACTTTCTTCCTGACAAACACAATAAATTATTTGTGCCGACATCTCTTCACTCTCAAAGCTTTGTCCTTTTCAGGTTTACTTTAAATGAAACAAGCGCGTATACGAATGCCTCACAAACATAGACGGAGAAAGATATGCATCTCTGTGTTAGCTTTGGCGTGGCTTTCACTGGACTTTGTTATTTGTCAAGTCAAGTCTGCGAGCACAAACACCCGCTAGTAACTCCAGCTTCAACTGAGTCTAGGTAGAGTGTAAGGGCCTGGTAAATATCATGTCATTCTGTGTATTTGAGGTAGTGAAAGGTTTTCAATATACATAGGCGACAAATGAAAGCCCTTTGAAAAAAGTGCAAAACGTAGTACTAGTGCTTTCAAAAGATCCAGCGCGTGATACTAACACTGAAACGTTGTAAAATATAAAATTAACGTTTCTGAAACAGTCAAAATACGACTTCGAAAATAGTGTGAAATATACTCTGAGCAGTTTTGAAAAGTAAGCACATGATTTAGCCCTTTGAAAAAGCTTGAGCCGTACATTTAGGCGCTTTTAAAAGTACAAAACATAATACAGATGCTTTTAAAGCAGTGTAAACCGTAATATTAACGTTTTTGGAAAAGTCAAAGTAAGATTTTTACGCTTTGATAAAGCTTGAACTGGGCTTAAAAAACACAGGAAATGGTAATCAATATACTATATGGGTTGTTCCAAAAGAGACAAAACATGATATCAGGCTTTTAAAAAAGGCACAGCATGATACTGTAGCATTCGCAAAGGCACAGAACATGATAATTAAAATTTCTAAAAAGTCAAAGCATGTCACTAACGCTTGCAAAAATTGGCAAGCACGGTATTTGCACATTTCTTAAAAGCTTTATCTCTGATGTCATAAATGAAAGTCCCCAGTAGCGTGTTCTATACTGACTGTGCAGGAGTGTCTGCTATATAGCAGACTATACTATATAACCTCCAAGTCCACGGGCACATATTGCTCCGTCATCCTCCGCATACGTTCACAGAACAATAACAAACAGTGCTCCTTGGAATATAATAATACACATGTGACGTGTTATGCGTCCAAATGTCTTCTTGTCATGCAAAACCCAGAGCACTCGGCATGCTCACATACAAAGGCACATACATAAATTGACAACCCGTAAAAGGCATTTGGGAAGACTCAACCATGTTTATTACAGACTCAGAAATTGCACTATCCCTACACTTATAGAATTTGATCGTAATCTAAAACCAATTAAATTCAAGTAACTTTCCTCATAAACCATTATTTATTAATTCTAATTCGTCCATTGAGCTTGAAAAAATATCTGACTCCATCCCACGTTTACCAGTTAGGGTCATATTTAGATACACTACGAGGGAAACGCAACCGTAAAGGCATGCACATAAATAAAAATAACTGTCAATAGTATGGAGCTACATGGAATGCGCATGCTGCCGACTGAGTGAGCGGATATTGCGTTTGGCTTTGGCTATTATGTACAGTGTAGGTGCATATGTAGGCATGCAGTGTGTCTTTTAAACGTTTTATTTTGGAACTGTTAAGTAATAATTACGACTGCTGCTTGTTTGAGTAAGTTTGGAAGTCAAAAGTCGAGATAATGGCCGGTAACAAATAACTGGTGGCTCTAATCTCTGTAATTCTGTATCCAGCCACTCTACACGTTCAATTTATGCATAGGTACACTAGTCAGTGATACTTGGGCTGCGTGTCAAATGAAAAGCGTAATTGTTATGGAAGGCAGCACATGTTGGACCCTCTCTCTCTCTCTTCTAGACGTCATAATTTATTACCATTTCCAATGATAAATTAACTTGACAGCCAACATGTGAATACTTTAGGATTTAGCGAAGCTTTTATTTTCCCTGCACACCTTTTTAACTCGACCATGAGAAACCCTTTGATTCATGAATTCCAATTCCTGTTTGTATTAGCACGAGGAGGGGATTATACGAAATTGCTAAAAGTGACTCGCTTCTTTCTGTGGCTTTAATTTATGACCAAAGCAATCGTTTGGAGCAACCAATCAACAGCCTTATTAAAACTGAATGTATTGCAATCAAAGTGAAATAATCTGTCATTAGTCTTTCCCAGACGTGGGTCGGTACATCAAATGCCATGGTACTTGTAGTATAAATGCCTTTGAAAGTGAGTTTATAACTATTGTTGCAGATTTATAGGGCTTTCGATAAAATCTAAAACAAGAATGCACAACATACGATATAAAAGCTGGTCACAACTTGTAACGATTTTTGCTTTTACTTTCTAAAAAATGTAGATACATAGCATTGGCCCAAATATCTAATCGTTGAGACGCTTGATGCTTGAGAAAATATGTGCATAAATATCAGTATATATAAAGCAAGGGCCAAAGAATTGCAATCTCAAGGATGCATACTCGTATTCGCACATGTTTTATGACCCACTATCGCATCGGGTCCTGGTTGTAGTAGCAAAAGCTTTTTCATTCGGAGTCATTACCATTTTATGAGGAAATATTAGTGGTGAGTTGAATGGTAATGGACCACTTCGAATGACTATAACAGCTTCTAGCCGCACCATCAAAAACTATGTAGGTACACACAATCACTGCCCAAGAAGTCTCCACACATGTAACGCATGTGGCGTGGGCACTTTTCATTTGAGGTTCTTTATTATGTTTATGTATGCAGGAGTAACTATGAGAGCATGGAGGAAAAGGGGCGATAATCTACGCAATAAAATATGTACGTTACTTAGAACACAGATTGTCGGTGAAGAAGCGTTGTGGGGAATGTCCAGTCCAAGTCCTTAATAAAAATTATTATGACACGAATTTAGCTTCCCCTTAATGTTAATTTCAGAGTACAAACAACTCTATTTTACTTATTGGCTTACAAAAGTGTAAGTACAGCATTTCAAGAATCCTAAAATTTGTGTCTGTACCTTTTAAAACAAACCTTAAATGGAAGCACTTTTGAAAATTCGCAAAGGGATACACACAAAAAATGGCAAACATTAAAACTTATGTCTGAGGTTTTCAAAAATTCTGAAAACTATTTAACGATATTAAGGAATTTAAGTGTTTGTGCATCTTCAAAGGTAGCATATGGTTAAAAAAATGTTAGACAAACAAAGTTAAGAATGGATTTCGTAGTTTTTAGAATCTTCGTGAAAGTAGAATTTGCGAATTTTTTAAAACATTTAAAAATGAAATGTACACATTTTCAAAAGGGTTATAAACAGTATTTTGATGCTTCTATAAGCAAATTAATAGAAATTAAATTTTGGAAGCTTACTTCAAAATGACATTTATGGGCCTGTAAGTATTGTGACTTACGTCACAATACTTGTAAGCGGGGACTGGTGTTACCCTACAATGCTTCCGCACCGACGGCATTGCAAGGCCTGCCCAACACCAAGATATCTGATCGGGATGAGGAAAGACAATACAGATAAATACAATAAAAACAGTGATAACTGCGGAGAGAGGAGCGCTGGAGTTTCTGTATGACGATACCATGTGGAATGATGATAATGGGACTCATGTGTGTTTTGTTTGTAGGAAGACGAAGAGCCCTTGGTTGGCCTCCGATCCGAGTCTGATGAAGTGGAAAACGTGACGAAGAGTAGTTTGGGGCTCGTGCCGTCCGTGGAGGATGATGGCGAAAAAATAACATGTAAAGCAGAGAATCCTTGGGTGCCTCGAAGCTTTGTGGAAGACTCGTGGGTCCTCCATGTCGTCTGTAAGACACCCCATAAATCTTCCCACGAATTCAACCAAAAGATTTTCCAATTTGGCAATTCTCTTTTCTCTTTCCCTTTTCTTTCTCTCAACGAGCTGAGCCTCGTCTAGACAGACAAACTCTTATGCGCTGGTCTCACCCATCTTCCTATTGGTTCAATGTAATGCGTCTGTATACTATTGTGTGCTAGTTGGACCATCTGATCGTCAAGTCCTTACTTTGCTTTCCCCTTTCTTTCCTCTTTCTTCGCAAAACCCATGAATTGCTTTCACAGATTCATAAGCACTGATAGGCACCATTTTACATCGATCTCCAGAAATTCATAATCGTTTTGTTTATCTGTCGATCCCGGGTTATTTTTGCGCCTTAAAATAATCTATATTTGAAGTAGAAATAAAGCGCATGACTTACTTCAGATGGTTTAGGTACAGGTATTTTAACATTGGTTTTGTTGGTCGTTACAAATGTAGGTAAATTGGATACATTACAAATATTCGGAGGCACGCGTGCATGTAATGACTCATATGGACAAATAATTTATTCAAAAAATCAATAGTGGAGGACAAATCAAGCCTATTATATTCGTGATTGTGTGAGTTATTACATGTATGCGGAGGTATCTATACCGGTGCATTTGTAATGCTTTTTGATCGAAAAACATGAGGTTA
Source organism: Dicyrtoma fusca (assembly GCA_034695205.1). NCBI lineage: Eukaryota > Metazoa > Arthropoda > Collembola > Symphypleona > Dicyrtomidae > Dicyrtoma > Dicyrtoma fusca. Next base: position 4,776 of record JAQFZC010001860.1, on the reverse strand, counting down.
CAATGTTATAAAAAATACGTACGTATGAAAATAGACATACAGGATGTATTAGCAGTTACGCTATCGATTACCAACTAGTATTCAGTGTGCAGTATCAAGGAAGGATCCATTAAAGCCCACGAAGTTTCCTCTCATGGAGGTTGCAACTGTGCATCGCAGATACTTTGAAAGGGTAAAGACACTATGTATGTACATATGAAGGAATAGGAGCACGTTATTGCTTTTAACAGACCTTGGTTGGAACCTAGGTAGAATACTGATACTAATAGACTCTGTAGAAAGGAGATTTGAATGAACCCAACAGATGAATTATTTAGGAAGAATGGAATCAAGACGTTCAAGGCTACCAATTGAAATTGACTATTGTATGTGCCTGCAGATATATTTGTTGAATTTCTTTTGAAAATAATAAAACATGTGAAACATCTGAAGGCGCAAGGAAGGAAGGAAAAGCCATTCATGTTTTCCAAAATAAAATGTAGCATCAACAGAATAAGTAGTCCCTTCGGCTAGAACCTGACGTTGAAAATCAATGGTGGAGTCTGCAAGGGAATTTACAATTTCAAATCTATATTACGTAGTGTATTCCAGGTGCTCACATTTTAACAACGTGCTGACGGGGTTTTTTCCTCATTTACAGATCCACCGATGGCCCAACTCCAGCTGGGCTCCGCCCTGCTCCAGAATGGAATCAAGGAAGGAGATGACGTCTACTTCGAATGTCATCTCAAAGCCAATCCACCCATTCAGAAGCTCTTTTGGATGCTCAACGTAATTTGTTTCCAATCTAAAATGCACCTTACGTAGCCATTTGCACATTCAGGGCTCTGCCTTTGGCTTTCAACTCTATTGTGCTTGTATATACCGAAGTCTCCAAGTTGACCAACCAACCTTTGGATAACTCAATGACCTTTAAGAGCATCTATTTTGTGCTGAATTTACGGTGTTGCAGGACCGTTGCGCCTACAATTGCCACTGTATATGTAGGGGCACTTTATTCTACTCTCGCAGTAGGTACCTAGTTAGATTAATGTTGCATACAGCTTTAAATAAAGCTTAAATATTAGCTATAAATAATAAAGATGTGCTGCCCTTTCCCCTATGCTGTCTGCCGTTTGTGCTTTTATATGAAAACAACAAGAAAAACGGTAATAACAAACGCCCTTAAATTCCACGCTTACTTACAGATATCGGTACAGGCCTCAGAATTAATGTGACAGAAATTCATTCTATAAAAAACCTGTGAGGTAACAAAAGATTAATGGCTATTATTTGTGGGGCTGAATTGGAATTTATTACTCAATTTTCGACGGGCACAGAACTATCGCAGACTTGTCACCACACTTCATACGTACATATAGGTAAATATAGGAGCCCCAATATATATTTACATAGCTGTATCCATCTGTTTAAGATAGCCCTGACACGGATTTTCCGTTCGTTGGCTTCATCGGCCCAGTTTTCTTTTGGAGGGAGAGCATCTGTACACCCGTCTCTTTAAATTTCTTGGCTGGTCTTTTATTTCATGCGTCCTGTCTTGTCTCATCCAGCCATTAAGATGCTGGTTGGAGACAGAGAGAGAGAAAGTCTTTGTATTCAGCTTATTACCGTCCGCACAAATCCTTTTGTTCTTCTTTGATCAGTTTCTGCTCATAAAAGAGTGACAAAGTACATGTTGGCGACAGGCTAGAGCCCCACGGAACCACTTCAGCTCTCACAGACAAGAAAGAACGGAGTCACAAAGAGTGAAAGAAACATATTATTTGCGCCTTTATTTCCTTTCCACAGTGCCGTCAACTCCACTCCAAATCTTCTGTGGAGAGTTCTTCCAATAACATTACATTCAGTGAAGCCCTGAGCTACATAGCCTGACGAAGTGTAGACAATAGTACTTGCACAGTGTTGAAGCTACAGATAGGCCCTGTTATCAGCATTTCGTGATTTGATGTGTTTTTTCTCATTTGTACTTTAAAACTTAATATTCTTTAAATTGACAATTTAACACAGGATCGAATTTTACAACATAACGTCTCTGCGGGCGTCATTCTGAGCAACCAAAGCTTAGTTCTTCAGCTGGTAACGAGGAAGTCAGCCGGAAATTACACGTGCGTTGCCACGAATTCCATCGGAACCACGACAAGCAATGTCTTCCTACTGCGAGTTCAATGTAAGTCTGTCACCAAAATAATAGGCAAAATTACCTTGTATTTTTAGATTGAGGTGGCAACTTTTTTACTATGCTGGAAGCTCGTTCTATGTGCTTCGCATGGTAATTATTTTTCATCAGTAAAACCCACAATTGTGCACACATAGACCTAACTGCAAGGGCCTAGCACACAAGTTGAATGAGGTACGACATTCTATGTTTATATATTAAAATGAGTTAACGTAATTCCGACTGCCATAGTGTCTGAATCAACTAATGTATGGTAGGTACCTATCGTACGTGAAGAAGCAATGTGGCATAAGTGCAGTGTCCACTTGAAAGCATTCTCAAGCAAGTACAGTTACCCTGCAATCTTATCAGTTCAGTTCAGTTCAGTTTGCTTATTTTGATACGAGTCCCAACAATCCAAGTTTTACATATTGTTTAACAAAAAATGTAGATACACTTTTACACAGTTTGAAAAGCTGTTCGTAATGACATTTAAACATTTTACAAAAATTTATAATTATATGTAATAGTTTTAACGTTTTTAAAAAATATTGTGAAGGGATGTTCACACTTTTTAAGATATTAAAACTGATAATTACCCTTCTCAAAGACAGTAAAAGTGGTATTTACACCGTTTCAGCATGTGAACCGTGATATTTAGTTTTTTCCACACAAAAATAAAAATAGTATTTATGTACGTCATTTCAAAAGTAAAATCTTTTTAAATGTTAAAACTGGCATTTGCACTTTTTGTAAGGGGTTGAGGGACTTGGGTCACAACGCTTCTTAACCGACACTATGGACGAACACTGCACTGTGAAGGACCAAAGTTGATCCAGTTGGCTAAAACTCAACTGGGTTTATGTTAGGAGTTGGCAGTTGGTGGTTGAATCAGAGAATTATGAAACATTTGTTCCCAGGAAATTATCTTTAAGTAAGTCGTTATACCAGATCAAATGTGGAATACTGATATAGTGTAGAGACGCTACCCAACAACCCATATTATTAGAACCTATACACTATGGCATATATAGCAGCATCCCATGTAAGTGTTTATAATCGATAGCAAAATGCAAAGTTTTAGAGGCTCGTCGAAGGATATTTTGTAACGACCGTCTTGGCTTCTATCTCGTCGTCAATTAGCATATCTCGCCACGTATCATCCACCCAGCTTGCGGTCTCGAAACTCCATCAGTAGTGTAACGGAGCCTCCAGCTCGGCAGTCATACCTAACGTAGGTCTTGTCTAGTCCACGGATTGGTGGTGCACATACAGTCTGAAGATAGAAAGACATTGCAAAAGCTATTGAATTTATATGCAGTCCAGAATAATGCCAGGATTTTAATATCCAGCCGGAATAGTAAATATAGGACATTTTAGAAGCGTAGGTGCAGGAGGCTCGACAGCCACTGTAATGCTAATAAGGAGCCCGCAGACTTTCCTCGTGCCATGGCATGCCAATGGTTGATCTTACGATTACGTTCTGATAACCCCCTGTTGTGCAATGCAGCGACCTGGCAAATATCACGTCATACAAGTTAGGGGCAAATTAATCATTGCCAAACAAATCACAAAATAAATGTGCGTGCTTAAAAACGTCAAAGGGAATACGTTATGACGTTTAAAAAAGTTGCAAAACATACTGACCTTTTTCAAAACAGGCAAATCTCGATATTGGCTTTTCTAAAAGGTGTAAAATACGATTTGACACCTTTTAAAAAGAGAAACAACGGGAAACCAACATTTTGAAAAGTTTAAAGGCATGACATATGCAGCCATTTGTAAAACCAGCATTTTTATTATGAAATCATATTTGCAAGGCCCCACGGTAGTGCAAATGCTGCACTACTGCAGATACAGGTATATGTAATTACCTATACATGTAGATGGGTATGTACGCACAATGTATGTATGCAGGCACGAGTAGCCCAAATGGGTACATTTCCAAATCATTCCAGGTTCCTGGTAATGCCATGCAAATGAGATGGTTTAATTTTAACTACAATGACATTTACAACCGGAGAAAATCATACAGAATCACTTTTCACATTTACATGGCAATACACAGCCCTTTCGTATGAGTGCCCGCATTTGAAATCTTAAGGAGGGCTGTGCCATGTCCTTGTCATACTGGTCTTGCTTTTCTTTACCCAGGAACCGGAAGTGCGGGGATGTTGCAGGGAAAATGTATTGTTTCATGTAACGATTGTGCCAATTGCTCGGCTGTGGACTTAATTGAGTCTACATTATGTATTCTGCTGGTATTCCAATGCTATTTGAAGCTTACTTCCTATTTGCGTGACCAATGACTAAGCAAATCATCATGCGTCAGAAACTGCATTTAATTACGTCAAATTTCCATGCTTATTTAATTAGCAGCACTTTTTTGCTCCATTATAACTGTCGCACTCTTAATCTTCGGCGGCGTATAAGCACGTATTTAACAAAAACATTTCATTGACTTTCACAAATAATTTGGCATTACCCGTTAGCCCATTATGATGGATCAACGACACATTTTTATTGGTGGTAATAGGCTATATATTGATGAGATCTCGGTAGATTCTCTAGTTTTCTTTATATTTTAAAGTAAATTACGCAACTGCCACCAGAAACTACAA
>JAQFZC010001859.1:0-26342 GCA_034695205.1 Dicyrtoma fusca | reverse complement strand
TTATTTAGAAAATCGTTGTTTTTAGCAAGTTATCGCAGATGGACTTAACTGGTTTTGCCAAAAAACTCTTCATTTGTTGTCACTATGAAAGCGTGAAGGTGAGGGACTGGTGCATTTTGCATTGAATTGAGCGCAATAAAATTAATTATTTTTATTAAGTGTATTATGCCCTGACCTGATGCAAAACGAAATATTTAATTTGCAATGAGTCCCAATCATTTTACCTTACCTCATCGTACGCAGTAAAACTGTATCAGGATTAGAATTAGAAATAGCATAGTGATTAAACAAACTTTAGGATATGAAGATATGGAGAAAGCTTTAATGCTTTGTTTTTGTAAAACAAAAATGGTCAACGTTGCGTTGTTTCTAAGTAGATACAGATATTTACATGGGCAGAGAGTTTATGATTCGATGTAATTAGCTTAAGAAGGTTGATAGGTCATTTAAGAAATTGATTTAGATTTAGTGACTCTAATAACTGTTAACACAATTATTGCCAATATAACATTAATGTTTCATATTATTTTAACCAAAATCGTTCGATACTTATTCTGTTATTCTCATTTAATCGATCAACATTGTTTTAATTTCTAAAGCTATTTTGTTTTTCAACTTCAACACTTTTTATGAGCGATTTTCCTTTAACGCAAAGTGTCTGCAGACTATTTTTTGTTCTCCTATTTTTCAATAAGTTGCTCAATTCGAGTTGTTTCATTTACAGATTTTTGTTTCAACAGACCTACGACGTTTAATATCAATGCAGTCATTTATTATGCATATACTAGTGGGTGTGTTTTACTTTGCGGTATAATTATATGTCGTAGCCTACAACCGGTTCTCATCTTACACCCATCTTAAATCCATCTTAAGATTGGTGTAAGAGGCATGAAAGCTGGTGACTCAATAAAAACGAATCATTACATACAAAATGATTATAAGATTATGGAAAGAGATTTACGATGCTTCATAAGTGCTATTGTATCTTGTATGGGCATTGCTTGAAAAATCGATTTAATGCTATAAATGCGATCACAAAAAAATAAAAAACTAGTACGATGTCTGAAAAAAATATAGAAAACGGGTATTGAATAGTTTGCATACCGTATTGTTTCGATTAATCGCCGGGTCGCAAATAAACGCAAGGTCAAAGAGGTAAAAGGTATAATCGCCGGAGCATGAATAAGCGCCGGGTCAATTTCGCGCGCATGTTCATTCAGATTTCGTCACCGTGCAACGTGTTCACCTTTTTTACCTTTTTCTTTGCCTATTATATTTGCCAAATATCGTCGCGAATTAATTTTTAAAAATCCCGTCTTGCAGTTCTGGAGTAACCAATATTGATCTTGAACTTAAAAACCCCTTCCAGGGAATAAGCCACACCTCGTCAATCTAACGCTGACACACAGTGAATCCGAGATTTGAGATAAAAGAGGAACTAAAGCGGTACTCTAAAATATTATTTTAATTCTTTTCTAGCTTTCGTTTAGAGTGGCTGCATTAAATAAAACAACGGGCATTTAGTTTATTTTTATTTAATTAAAGAACAATGAGCTCAGGATGGAATGGTGGACTTCGCGTCCACATTTCCATCCTGAAAATTTTATTTTTGTGAATATTTTTAATTCGAAAAATTCGAAATATTTTATAAACGCCGGGTCACTTATAATATATAATCGCTGTGTCACAATTAATCGTCGGGGTTCCGACCACAAAAATTTATACTTATTTATGATATTAAACGGAAAATCATCGATATGAAATTCATTGCAAGAAAATTATGAGAACATTTCATAAGCAAAGTAACACATTTAAAAAAACCGCATCATATTATGCAAAACAACACATCATTATGATATGCGATTTTAACGATTAAAAATGGACTCACTTTTCGGCAATTTTGATGCAACCGGCAATCGTGGTTGCAAGTCGAAAAAATAATTTACACAACTTTTGACTTTCAGAGCCAAAGTTTTTTCAACTTCGTCAACAAACAATCAGCATAAAACTTGTTGACTCTCATCCGTTTGTCCAAAACTTCTAAAAGTGGGTTAATTATGTATTCTACATCTATAGGCGCATGCTCAATGCTTTATAGCTCCCTCCATCTACAGCACCCGATTGGTCCTGGACTCACTTTTCGGCACTTTTGATTCAATTTAAGACGCGATCCAGTTGTGGTCATTTTTTGCAGTGTAGGCTACAATACACCAAATGAATCTCATTTTACTACGAACGAAACTTGAACACTTGAAGTACGTGTGCTCTATTGTGGTTGCCTTGTGGACTGCCAGTTGTGATCCTTGTGGACCAGTCCACAGGCGCCTGGGACTGACATGCTTTTAGGCTACGGCATATATTATACTGAGGCGATTAACTACAGTGCTTAATTATTGTAGGTTGGTAAGTTAGGAGACAGTGTTGAATGCTAATACTGATACACAAAAAATGCTGTTTATATATATAGACGGGCTTTATTCAAATAAAACAAAGTTGTCACTGTCCTCCAACGAGGATAGCCCAATACAAACTTAAAACAAGTACAGTACGGATTTTCATTTACTAAAAAGCTGATTTATTTATTGATTTCCAACATACTTAGGTAAAAAGGCACATAGTTATAACAATCGTGCAAACATCAAATATCCAATCATAATGCTTTGCTATGCTACACATATTTCTACGCTTAAAATTGTTATGCATATTCTCTTATTTTATATTTTCTAGTTAAACAATTTGTGCTATTCTTGTGTATGTGCTTTTGAATTGGAGTGAATAAAAGCCAGAATAATAATAATTAAGCTTTAAAAACAAAATATCTGAGTAGTTTAACAGAAACAGTCAAAACAGTATACAGCAATTCTTTTAATGGTTATACTTGTGGCCATGGTGTCCGTGTCCATGTCCGTGTCCGTAAGAAGACCAACCAGGGTTGAAATTAGCAAAGCTCTGACCACCCCATCCCCAGCCCCATCCGTCACCGCTTTTCTGAGCTGTACATTTAAACGTGTAAAAAAGTTATTACAATTTTCAAATTCTGGTTTTAAAAAAGCAGAAAAGTTTTTTTGTACGCATTTATTTCTAAAGTTCTTACATAATCTATATAGATATATATGACTTACGTCCAATTTTGAAACCATAGTCGGACACGTAGTTATTCCAGCCCCATCCATTATTTCCCCCGTGACCCCAGCCGCTATTGTGACCTTGACCATGACCATGACTATGACCTTGAGCAAGTGGACTAATTCCTCTTTTAAACACACCTCCATTCTCCTTCGTCTCAGCTGGAACTGGGTCTTCAGCGGTGGCTGTCGGCGTCAAATAGCATCCCAGGGCAATCGCTCCCAGAATAGCCGCAGATAAAATCTGTTCAAGTAATAATAAAATTACAATAATACTATATAACATTATTAAATTATTTATTTAATTTATACTTTATTTGTTAATATTGACAGTCTTTTGTTATTATTTGTTATCGACAGTCTTCCCAACTACCTATTAATTTGCAAAATTTGTGAGCTCCTTACCAAAGTCTTCATTTTTCGAAAGAAACAGAAACAAATTATTATTTTGAAGGTGCTAATACTGGTTCAGCTGCTTAAACTGAATTGTCTTTACCTGAATTGTTTCAACGCTTTTATACAAAAACAACGGCTTAGTGCTAGTAGCACCTTAGACTATTATTGCACTCCCCGTTCATCAGCATGGGTCCATCGTCACCGTTGGCTACCCACATGGGGAAAAGTACCTATTTTTTTAATATATAATTATAAGTCGGTGAAAAAATACAAAGCACTCAGCGAATAATGTACGAAAATAAAAATAATTTTCATTGTACAAATTATAGTTAGCTACTATTAGTACTTACATTTACATAGCAAAAGTTTGTAGTTACAGTCTAAATGTTCTGATTTCTGATTCTCAATCCCTATTAGCATGTTTACCTATCCCTATCATGATACATTGCATGTAATAATACTACAGATAGTAAATCAAAAATTAATATGTAAAATAATACAATTTATTATTTTTATTACATTATTTATTACAATTGCTATAGATCTAAAATATGGATAATTATTCACAGGTAATAAAAACAGAAAGCTTGAAGATGGGCCCTGATTTTATTTTTAGTAGGTTAACCTAAACTATATACTAATGTACTATAACATAACTATAAACACATTTTTCGTTAAGCTATGTTGAATTTTGATGAAAACTGTAAACTGCACGGAATAACCTAGGTATATGTTAGTCTAAAATTAAGCAGAAATAGTCATAATAATACATACAGTTATTTATAATTTCATTTGCATAGTTATCAAGGATGCAATTATTAATCAAATATTTTACTTTATAAGCTGAAATTTTGAGTTGCAAATAAAAAGAATAAAAACAATTGAAACACTAATTCTATACATACCTACAAATAGACATTACATGTAGCTTTTCCAGACAATTCTTCTGTCATAGCATATTTATATATATATATTTATATATATATTTATATATATGCAAACTAAGTTATAGAAACTAGAATTGAAACCGCAATGCATCCGTAATTGTAATGGCAAAACCAACGATGATGTAAGTAAGTGCTCAAAAGCTTAGCATTGTGTTTTGTGTTTGCACAGAGATAGTGCTGACGCAAGTACAAACGACAGATACATAATGGACTTTAGGGAATGCGAAAGTGAGCTGCAAAATGTAAATATTAGTGGGTAGTGTACATACATATGTATGTACGTCCATAGATAAAAAATACTGCTTGTTTTTTGCTCTCAACTATAATTAGATCCGTTGGACGGAGGTTTTTGCAGAGCCTTTATCTACATTTTGAAGCTTTACACTCACAATCAGTTGGCCACCAGCCACACTACTCGCCTGTAGTGCCAACCGAACGATCACTGAAGAACAAATTATTAGTAGTGTAGTTAACTGGTTTAATTTTTCAATTCTTTTAAGTAAATCCGTAAATCCGTAAATCGTGCTTAAATTAAACATGTCCAGTTCCAGTCGTTTCTTACTACAACACTTAGCACGTGGTGGTGCGTCACAATTTCTACAAAAATCCCCAAAGATTTCAAAGCAGCAGACACAGATTTGTCGATCCGTTACCACCACGTCCAGTGGGGGCATTTCCGAGAGCCCCGAAAAAGTTCCAAATGGCCTCTTTAACGTGACGGTGGTGGTGATTATTGGGACCATTGTTGGCTGTGGCGTCGGGAAAAGTGGGGCCAAGTTTCTAGAAGATATGGAAATATTTGTGCCGGAAGATGATGATGATGATGACTAGAATTCGAATGGTCAGATGGGATTTATCATCATTGCTCAATTAGCCTAAAAGGGTAGGTGTTAATTATTGTTTAGGTACTATTTTTTCTCTCTTTGAAGTTATAGGTGTAAATTGTAATTATTATTTCTAAGTTCAATCGTTTACCGTTACGATTTTTTGTCCACAGGTACAGTCATCAATCCTCTTTTTTACGCGTCCAATGGGAGACCCAAAAGGGTGGCTGATACGGATTCGTGAATCAAATCAAAGTATCACTAATCAGTAGTTTAGTAGCAGAACGTAGAACGTACCCTATACCCACACCACACTGACCACACCGACCCGAAAAGTTATATATATATTACAGTCGATCAATTACACCCACAAGGAAGAAGCAAAAAAGCGCTTTTTAACCAGTATTTTGTACCTCAATGGTTACCCATGTATTATATGTACTTACTTACATTAATTAATGATAAAATATATATTGTTATGAGAAACGAATGATTCTGCAATAATTTAATTTATAATATTTCCAACAAGTATGGAATTGTGAGAATAATAGAAAGGTGATGCCTGCCAACAGAAAATTAAATACATACATAACAGGATACAGTAACATACTGTCTACTTTGTGTGCTAGCCTAATGTTTTCCAAAAAAACAAAGGTTGATTATAATACAGTAATAAATTATTTTACCACTATTCGGAAATTTCGGTACTAGCAGGGCCTTATTATTGGGGATAAGAATCAAACAAAAATAAAATAAAAGATTTGGATTTCCTGTCTTTTAATAAAATTAATTATTTTAAAAAAATGAAGCTCAAAACAATATTTAAAAAATTTTGATTATTGCATTTTTAGCTGGGCAGCTTGAGCTTATTCTCTTTTACTAACCACAAGCACTATAGACCACAACAACAAGTCGTCCAAGTTGATGTAAAACTTTTCAATTTTCAATCATCAAACAAAAAAACTAAAACTGCTGTGTTTAAGAAGTAGGTAGTAGGTACCTTCCTTATGTAAATAGCTGAAATCGGGCTTCCATATTCCATATAGCTACAGACAGGAAGGCGAGGCCTGGCCCATGGCACAAGGTCAAAAATATACCGGTCACGGTCCCGATCTCCCGATTCCCGATCCTGAATTCCCGAAAATGACAAAAATTGTATTATACAAAAGAATAGTACAAAACAACAAAGTAGAAAATTACAAAACCAAGTTATTTTTTTGCTAAACCGTTGAATTGTATTTTGTAATTATATTTTGCATTAAATTCAGATTTTTCCAGGGTTATAGGTTATAGCCCAACATGACTGTACAAGTAGTGGATGGAATTTTGATCTGTCTCCATCTATTACTTTCCCTGACAAACTGCAACTGCAAGGAAGAGCCTCGAACTGATCCAATAACGTCCCTTTTAAGGATCCCGGATGAGTACCGGCACCGGCCCGAGCGGGCCAGGCCCAAGGCAGCAAGACTCGACGCCCTTCCCGACACAGAATTGCCCTTCGGCTACGAGGGCATCCTCTCCTACAGAGACGTCTATTACCTCCAGTGCGACCAAAAGATGTACGAGGAGACCTCCTACAAGAAAGCCTGGGACGAGAGCAACAAGGCACACTTTGAGAAGGCCGCGGAGCTCCTCCGGAATTTCACGACCGTCGACCGACTCGGTAAAAGTGACGAGTGGCGCGTGGCCGTCTGTGACGGCTACCCCCTCGCCGCCCTCCAATGCTCCCCCCACCCCACCGCCAAGACGCCCATCTGCCAGTGCCTAGAGACCCGGTGGACCAAGTTGGCCCATACGCGAATTACTATCAAGGAGATCCACTATGGGAACGGAACGGATGTGCAACGAGAGATCAACACCTGTCGCGTCCTTCTAGAACATCGCTGTGAGCCCAAGAATGAGTACAGACCCCAGTGGTACCCCTTCGAGTGTGCCCCCCACGTCTTTTGCGTCAGCAACGTTTGCAGGACCAATGAGGATGTAGCATTTAGCCTTCAAGCAAGCAGCTACCTCCTGACTTCTTTCTTTGTCATTTTAGCCTTACTTTATTAAGTTATTTTGAAAGATTCTTTACTCTGTGTTCCTCCGAATTATATAATACAAAAGTGTTTATAATAAAAAAATCTTAATGGGAACTATTATAAAGCTTATGTCCCTAATCACTGACAAATAAAGCAATAATTTATAGGTGCTGTTTTAATAATTAATAAGTGAGCTTTAGGCATGCTCTGGGCATACAATGTGCTCTAGATTTAGGTCTATGTGTTGTTGCAAAGGACGTGAAATAAGCTGCAAGTCTAAAAGATACGGTATATATTTATATTTATTCTGACTGATTAGTTTACTAATTAGCAATAAATTAGTGTCCCACACCATGCTATGTGGTAATTAATAATGAGCCTGCAGATCTACACAATATTAGCTAATTATTATTTGCATCGTAGGTCATGGATTTATGACACAGAATTACGCTGCTCCAGTAATTGCATACAATTTTATGTAACAAATGAAAGTGATGAATCAGATATGTACATAGTTCGTAATAGCATTAATTGAATGTAGAAATAAAATGAATAAATAGCATAGCATCTTACTAGTGAAGGGTATCATTCCCAATTTGTAGCTGTAGTTGACAGCACGCATTCACAGCCGTCGAAAACAGGACTGAAGGATGCATTCAGCCATTATTTGGGGGACGGCTCTTGCCGTTGTGATCTTTGCTAATGGTAAGTATGAAAAATTTCAAACCTTTAGAAAACATTTAAGAAACTTTATAAAAAAAAAGAGTACTAATTTTCGTTCGATTTTTTGGTAGTACCAGCCACGACTAGTGCCCTAACCGTTGGCCCAAAATACTCAAAGATTGTGGTCGAAACTCAGGATTCTAAGATCATCAATGGGACGGATGCGGAGCCTCACAGCATCCCTTATCAAGTCTCCCTGCAATACTATCACCCCGTCACCCGGAAACACTACCACTTCTGCGGAGGGTCAATTTTAGACAATCGAACCGTCCTCACGGCAGCTCACTGCGCCCGAGGCTTCGAAATCTTGTACACTCGGATCGTGGCGGGGGATCATCATTTGGCGATTGCTGAGGGAACGGAACAATCTGTGAATTATTTCTCGTTCTTGGATGTGACTGTCCATCCAATGTACAACAGGTACATACACACAGATTTTAACCTATTCGAAACTGAGGAATCATGGAAAGCAGCCTTTGTAAAAGTGTTTAATTCCAATCATTTAGCTTTTTTTAAACTGTGGAAACCAGTAATTAACACCTTTTCAAAAGGGTCAAAACTAGTAAATAACACTTTTTCAAACCGTGCAAAACTAGTAAAAAACACTTTTCCAAAACGGTCAAAACTAGTAAAAAAAAACACTTTTTCAAACCGTGCAAAACTAGTAAATAACACTTTCAAAAGGTCAAGAAACTAGAAATTACAGTTTTCAAAAACATTCAAAACTAAATACCTATGTATATGCTATTACCGTTGCGAAAAGGTTACAACTAATTAACTCATAGTTACTCCATTTACAAGAATTTGACGAGAAAACGTCGAAACCACAGCCGTTAATTGGTGTTAATTTGTAAATGCTTCCTTTCTGCTGAAAATTGTAGCTCAGGGATAGATTATGACTATGCAATCATCAAACTCCGAAACCCGCTAAATTACACTGAGGCAGTTCAACCTGTGTCCTTGCCACCCTTTGGAACCATCTACGATGACAGTAACGGCTCAAACTGCTGGAGTTCTGGCTGGGGAAACACTAATGGAGATGGAACAAATAGATGGCCAAAGGTCCTTCAAGAAGTTCAAACTCCCATCAGAAGCCAAGCTGGTTGCACAGAAAGCTACAGTGAACTGGAGTTTGACATGACCTCAAGAATGATTTGCGCCGGAGGGCCACCAAGCCCTGAGTCTGAGCAGTATCAAGGCATTTGCCAGGTAATTCCGTTTATTCTTCTTTAAGCCGAATTTTATTTAATTGAAAATTTTTATAATTGATTTACTTTTTCATTTATTTCAATTTTAGGGAGACAGCGGCGGTCCTTTGGTGTGCAAAGATGAGTCCGGGAAACCAACTCTCGTGGGTCTGTCATCCTTTTCAACGAATCCATGTGGCGAAAATCTACCGGCAGGATATGCAAGTGTCGTTCACCAACTCACGTGGATCAAATCTATGATGGAGAAGTAAAGAGAAATTACGTGAAAATTAATTTATTAACTCTCAACCTTCCAAACTTCCAATTAATTATACCATCAGTAACAAAATCTGTAACACTAAAAATTTACTTTCTCTCATTTGAAAATTTAAATTAAAAAGTATGTAAACCTTTTACGCCGTAAGCCGTAATCTAATAAAATGTAATAAATAGATAAATTGTACAAATAATTATATTTTATTTAATTCCCATTGGTGCTGATTCATTTTTCTCATAATAGAATAACAGTTATAGTTATATATACATATAGTATTATGACTTATAAATTATGATTTATGATTAACCTATTCGCAACTAGGGAACGATGGAAAGAAAGTTTTACAAAAGTGTTCAATTATATAAATAACGCTCTTTTTAAAAGGGTCAAAACTAGTAAAAAACACTTTTCCAAAACGGTCAAAACTAGTAAATAACACTTTTTCAAAAGGGTCAAAACTAGTAAAAAAACACTTTTTCAAAAGGGTCAAAACTAGTAAAAACACTTTTTCAAACCGTGCAAAACTAGTAAATAACACTTTCAAAACGTGAGAAAACTAGAAATTACCGTTTTCAAAAACATTGGAAACTACATTACACTTTTACTACACTTTTAAATTACACACACACTTTTATTGGTATTTGGTAGAGTGTACGTTTATTACCGTTTCGAAAAGGTTAAACTTTCATAGAGGGAAACTAATCGGAGATTTACGGTCTTGTGAATAATTCACGCATGTTTACTTTATTACTGCCATCGAGAGTCCACCCACTGCCCACTGCACTGGCCATGCGACTGCCACTGTACTTTTAGGCACCAACTTATTTTTTTCCCCCGCTTTTTGAGATTTTTCCCTCCGTTCAGCATTCAGCAGCAGAAATGCACTGGACCACATTCAGAAGCTGCGGAATTGTTTTTAAAGTTTAAATGTAGAGTAGTTAATTCCAAATTAAATTACACAAACCCTATGACCCTATTATGTATTTATTTAAGTAGCTCAAGTGTTTTGCCAATTAATAGAAGTGCCTCATAATAAATTCATACTTTTATAAATAAGGAAATACAGTCAAATCTAAAATCCTGAATGTGCTCAATTTAATATCAGTCATCCGTTACTTAATTCGAAATGACGTGGACGTGGAGTTATGCAACGCAGTTGATTGAGGATGGCAACTAAATCAACTACCTGCACCTTTGACCTTATTGAAGAAAATATCAATGAGTCTTTAACTTGTTCGTGTCGGTAATTATTTACTTTACTTTATTTAATATTAATTTATTACGATATGCGTTGATGTATACTATTGACTATGTGTAAATAAATAAAATAAGTATTTATTTATTATTTTGAATGGTTTTGTGATAGAATGATTATAGACAGCTCTATAATACTGGTGACTGGTATTCTTAGTCATTTAAAATTTTGTATAATTGTTGTACTTGTATTGTTTATTTGCTATTAGCTTTTCAAAATGATTGCACTAAGAAGTTTAAGATCAAGATCAAGACCCAGACCGTATTGCTTACCCTTTACGACCTGGTACATGTGTCACTTTTGCAATCGGGCATTTACGGATGTCAATAAGTTGCTTTTGCATAAAGATGAGCAGCATGTAATTAGCAATTCAATTAAAGAATGTGACGGCGGTGAGGAAGATGAGTTATGGTTGAAACAATCACTAGAACTTCGACAGTTAAAGGAGCCGTCGGAACAACTTGACATCGACAGCTACAGGTAAAATATTTAAAAATGTTAAATGTTCACCTTACGGTGGTAACTGACTGTGGTGATGTTTGCTGTTGTGTTGTGTAATGTCAATTATTGTCAGATGGGTTGTGTGTAGCTTGTAGTTACGTTTTATCGATATTTTACGCTCGATCGAATGCATTTAATGGACTACACTTCATTAAGACTGCTATCACTTGCACGTGCTTTTTTAGTCCTCGTTAAGTCAAGATTGTCAAACTTTGGGTGTGTTCTGTGCACTGTAAATTGTTGAATTATGTTTGAACATTTTTAACTTTTCTACTGTTGTATTTGTTCTTGAATTTCAAATTGCATTTTCTCAAAATTAGCATTTAATGTTGGCAACTTTGGCAGGTTATTATCCATCAATAGAAAAAGTATAGGAAGGGACTGTGACATTAGTTTGCAAAATTTAAATACATGAGGTAACTATAAGAAAGACAATTACTAGTCAGGTCTGAGTTAGTTCTAAAATTACAAAAAAATAAGACACAAATCGATAATAACGTGCCGACGCCGAGTAAATAAATCATTGCATTTACTTACATTCAAAAAATCTAAGGCAAAAACAATTAAAATTATGAAATCACCAACTAATTAACTTCAGAGCTACTATTCCATTAATAGGCCAAGGCATTTCTCGACCATATTATCGTTGAGATTTGTGTTACGAATAAGAATTGGAAAGCTGTGCTGTAGTAGGTCTCTGACGACCATATGCTGATACATATGGTGTTTCATCCCCACCGGGAGTACGAGGGACCGAAAGTATGGTCAAAATGCATTATGAGCACATTTCTACCAGCTGTATTTTCCACAATTAAGAAAAAATCGGCATGAAATTTTTGTGGATGTAGACGTTAAGAAAGTGTTAAAGGATTTCCAAGAATTTTTTAAAAAATTCAAAATAGCACCAGAAAAATATCCCAAAGCGAAAAGTTGATAAATTTTGAAGATTTCAAAATAGCCTTTTTTCTGTGTTAATCAGATATAAAAGGGTCAGTTCAGTAGGTGTAAAATAACATTTTCAAAATTTTTTTACCCTATAAAATTTGTAAATAACTGACCCTGTACAGGTGTAAATGGATACTATTACTTGGGCAATATGGGCATCAAACATTACATAAGCTGTAATTCATCAGTCAGAGTCAAACACAAAAATGCTAGAGATACAGAATTTCAGTAATCGACACAAACTTTTCCCGATAGAAAGGGATTTTCAGTTTGTATTTTTTTAATGATAGTCTACCATTAGTGAAGTCCATTAAGCATAATAAAAGTTTTCACAAAACCCCCACTCGGGGTATAGAGAATTTTAAAGTTAAGGAAAACGGCCTTTTGGTCACAGTTGCCCCTGTCCGGAGGAGGTCAAAATGTGAACCGATTGTGATGACAATTTTTGAGAAGGTAATCGGTTGAAAAATATTAGGGCCTTCTTTTACACTAAGCTCTAATTTTAAAAGTGAGCTCAAAAACAAATTTTAAGTCAAAATTAAAAAAATGAAATTCCGTATTTTTACTCCAAATTTATCCAAATTAGTTTTAAAATGTGCTGAAACACATTTTAAAACTTTTTTGTCTTAATATTTTTTTTTAATTTGACCCTTTAAAAGGTCGTCATATATTTTAAACGGATTTTTTAAAGCTTTCTTCAAGAGGCCTTCATATAAAACCTCAATAAGGGCTTCGTAAAGGGTCAAATGAAAAAAAAATATTGGGACAAAAAAGTTTTAAAATGTGTTTCTGCACATTTTAAAACTAATTTGGATTTTGGAGTAAAAATACGGAATTTTATTTTTTTCAAAATTTTTACTTTTTATTTTTGGGCCCATTTTTAAAATTAGAGCTTAGCGCAAAAGAAGGCCCTAATATTTTTCAATTTTTCTGCCTACTACATCCTCAAAAATTTTCATCCCAATCGGTTGACATTTTGACCTCCGGACCGGACAGGGGCAACTGTGACCAAAAGGCCGTTTTCCTTAACTTTAAAATTCTCTATACCCCGAGTGGGGGTTTTGTGAAAACTTTTATTATGCTTAATGGACTTCACTAATGGTAGACTATCGTTAAAAAAATACAAACTGAAAATCCCTTTCTATCAGGAAAAGTTTGTGTCGATTACTGAAATTCTGTATCTAGAGTGAAGTTTTAAAATCTGATAGCGGATTCGGAGTTCTCGAATCAGTATTATTTATATTAGGGCAGGGCTGCAATCGGCTGTAGATTGGAAAATTTTCACTCCTACGATTTTGTACATTCCGATCTGACGGATTAAATATTGTTTTGATGTCCATTAGAACAATGATAATATCCGTTTACACATGTACAGAACTACTGAGTTACTTAATAAAAATATTTATAGAGTAACAAACGTTTTAAAATGTTGTTTTACACCTACTGACATCTTTTATGTCTAATTTTGTGCAAAATTGGCAATTTTGAAATCTCCAAAACTTGTCAACTTTAGGACTTTTTTTCGGCTCGATTTAAATTTTTTAAAAGTTCTTGAAAATCCTTTAACATTTTTTAACGGCTACCTTCAGAAAATACTTCATATCGATCCGTTCATAGTTGTGAAAAATACTGCTGCGGTAGAAGTGCGCTCGTAATGCACTTTGACCATACGTTGCCCCGATAGGGATGGAACATAATAATAATATATTGTCCTCACAGAGCTACTATAGCACAGCTTTCAAATTCTTAACAAAAATCTCAAAAATGTCATGGTCGAGAGCGATCGTGGCCTATTAACGAAATACTAGCTCAGGTACTGAAATGAATAAAATAACTATAATTACTATATGAATAATGTATTGTTTTCCTTTTTTTGTTACAGCACAAGGGAATCCATTGATGTTGAGTTAGTTGAAGCACATTCTGGCAGTACAGATTTTTATTGCTACACAAATGTTATTACGGCTGGCACTTCTCCGCCAAGCTCTAATAATTCAGAAAGTTTTAGTGTTAGTGTCGATACTATTAACAACACCGTTGACTTCGCCTTAGTTCAGGATTTTATTGGGGAAGAAAAAACTGGATCGGATAGTTCAGCAACAGTGGAAATAGAAAATACTGAATGTGAAAGGGAAGTTGAGCCGCAAGATGATGAACCCGCAGTTGAGGAATCTACCATAGAAAAGTCTAACGTCGCAATCGAAACTGAAAACAACCAGCATCCTGATGAAGATGATATCCAGTTCATTTCAGAGACTGTTTTGATCAAAGATGACGATGCTGGTATACCAATTTTGCCTAAAAGACGTAGAGGGAGACCAAAGCGATTGATCCACCCTTTTTCGTCAAGAAAGCCAATGAGCTCAACTCTGGTCCGTCAAACTTTGAAGAATTTATCGAAGAAAATAATTAGCAGGCGCGCTAAAAAATCCCTGCAGAAAAATCTTCAGTCACGGGAGCTGACTATCTTTCCTATATTGAATGCGGATGGTGGAGCCAGGGAAAATGTAGAAAAGAATAAAAGCGTATTGGATGATTCATTTCATGAATTAACGGTGACAGCTTTATCTACGAAAGTTGGCGGTATTCGAAAATCAGTGGTTGCATCAGCTATAAAAATAGCCAGAAGTGTAAAATCTGACCAATTACACAACCTGCGTTCAATTCCAATACCGAATTTACTACCCAAACCAAGATCAAGTCCAACATCATCTTCATCCGAAAGTATTACCCTTTCGGAAATAGCAAATGCAGAAGGTTTTGAAGTTATTAATATTAATGCAGATGACGTTAACACTGGTTCAACCGTTCTGTTAGATGAAGGCAAAGAAATTCGTCAAAATTCACGTAGAAGCTGCACAAGAAAAGTCAGTTATGCTGACATGGTTGATTTTATATGCCTTATTTGCAATAAACGCTTCGATAAGGCAACAGACTGGCAAGCTCATGAAACGAATTGCTTAGATGCTAGAATTGAGGGAAATAAAGTTACAGAACAAGTGGTGAAAGTAGACGAGAATTCTTTAAGTCAGGATTCCGCTGAAATTTCGAACAAACGCATGTCCTTTCACAAAGAAGTTTTACAAGACCCTGAGGCTGTACCTCAAAAGGAGGCTTTGGACCCAACTAGTTCACAGAGGTTGGATGCAACCGTCAAATCCCTTTTTTGCAGGTATTGTAATGCAAAGTTAGACTCGGAATTACCTCTGTATTACCACGAATTGTTTTGCAAGACAAAGACAAAGAAATATCAATACAAGATCAAACCATTTGAATGCAATATATGCAAGAAGAAGTTTTTTAGCCAGCGGTGTTCGGAGAGGTGTACCAGAAAACACCAAAAGGGCATATATATTAAAATGAACTCACTTTCTTTGGAAGATAATCAACTTGGGAAGAAAAATCTAGCAATTTCAACGGTACCGGATCAATTACAAACTACACCAGCTATTACAGTGGACAAACCGATAGAATCAAACCCCCAAAACTTGGAGTTGCCATCACCAACAGATTCTGAAAATAATGGCACTACCTGCAGCCACTGTAAACTACCATTTATCACCAAAGCTTCATTGCAGTCACATCAGACCCTCTGTTGGCTATTAAAAGCTTCCGATGAAAAAATGTTCGAATGTGAAATCTGTCAGAAGCAGTTTACAGACAACGGGAATTTGACCCAGCACATGCGTTTGAAGCACGCGTCTAAAGTTGAGCGAAAAACTTTTAAATGTAACGTGTGTCAGAAAGAATTTGAGTACAGACTGTGTTTTGAAAAGCATCTTCTTCTACATGGAGCTGCAGATCCAGCCTCACAAGCTCAGCCAGCATTTAGAAGTCTCGTTAGTAACGTCGGGTTTCACCAAAAAGCCCAACTCCAAGAGCATGAAAATGAAGAACATCCCACGGTGCATGTGCCTGTTACTACAAACACTTGCGCTCTCTGCAAAAAAATATTTAACTCAACACGAGTTTTTAACAACCATTTAAAAAATTGCCATGTATTGTCATTTGAAGACAAAAAAACTTTCCAGTGCTCCATGTGTGAGAGGGTCTTTAACTCCGTGGAATCACTCAAGAGGCACAAAGTTTTGCTGGATCACTATCGAACAATTATCTGTAAAGTGAAGAATTGTGGAAAAACATTTCTTCATATTTCTGAATTACAAATCCATCTTCGTGTCGAGCACCAGAAGTTGGTCCCGTCGACCCCAGAACCAGAATGCTCAGAGCCGGTTCCGGAAATGATGAATTTGAAAACATGGAAATGCTATGTTTGTTCCAAGACTTTTTTGTCTACTCAAGGTTTACTGAAGCACTATGCCAGCGCTCACTCTGCAAGTAGACCTTCTGACGGCGCATTTAAATGTAGGTTCGAGGATTGTGCAACAGTATTTAAGGGCGATATTGAATCCGTGGAGCACCAAAGGATTCATGGGGAATCGACCGGATACAAATGTAGCGTTTGCGGAAATATTTACCTACGGGAGCGCTCCTTTCGGAAACATGAGAGAGCTCATAAGACTGACCACTACCAGGTCTTGTGTCATCTATGTCCTAAGAAGTTTCTGGATACTCAAGATCTTGAGAAACATTTAGCTTCAGCCTATTGTCATTTTCAGTGTAAGGTGTGCAAGGTGGAATGCTATACGAAGGCCAAATTAACAGAGCATCGGAAAACTCATAAGGAAAATCAGGAAATCTCCGACTCTAGTGATTCTGACGAGGAAAGTGGATCCACTTGTACCTCCACTGAAGATGCTACTGATAATGAAGACTGCGACAGCAACTCACAAAAGTCTGACAATAATGAGGTTACAATTATTGAATAAAAATGCTCAAACTGGATACAGAAAAGAAAGCTCTACCTACTATAAATACTAATTGTGTTCAGTATACCACTTGTTTAGCTACAGTATATATTAAGTTAATTAGTTGGTTGTTTCATAATTTTATTTGTTTTTGCCTTAGATTTTTTGAATACTAGAAAATGCACTAATTTACTTTTATACAGCAGGCACAGTACTGTTGATTTGTTACTTATTTTTTTGCAAGTTTTGTATTAACTCAGATCTACCTAATTACCTTTCAAATTACCTCATGCGTTTACATTTTCCATACATTTTTGGTTAAAATCATAGTTTATAAGACTTGAGTTTCAACTAAGCTATTTTACACTTTCTCAAACCTAAACCTTGAAAGTAGAAACAAGAATGAAATTATTGATTAAACGCTTTTTGGTCCATAGTTAGAAACTGTGAATGTAGTAATTTAGTATGATTTACTTATGGATTGTTATTTACAATATTGCAAGGGTTAGGGTTAATTAAAAATTATTTATTAATTAAATACTTAACCTAGAGTAGAACGAAGAAATTGAAAGTACGCTTTTGTTTCATTTATATTAACTATTTCTGTTGTGCAAATGCTAAACTGATGAACTGTGAACCTTTCAACCACCAAGGCCACCAACTGACGTGTTATTTTATAGGTGTAATGCAAAAGAAAGTCCTAAATTGTATTTTTTTCTCTAGTTATAGTAGTTTACCTAATACTTTTTTACTAGCTGAGAAAACCGAGTATTTTTACACCGACAATCTAAATATTAAAGATATGTTTATCGTTAACTTCATACTCTATTATTATAAAAATATTACATATAATAAATGTGTGTATGTACATAGTATAGCTATATATCCTACCCAGCTCACAAAAGCACTTTAGTCACTTCAATACCACAATTTCACCAATGTTTGCTGTTACTATTGTTTCAGACATTCCAGCACAAAGTATATTGTACAAATTCACTCTAGATGCTTTTAGATATGGATAACAAAATTTAATTATTGGAAAAATAAATAAAATATGACAAATTAAAACTTATGAATACGACCTAAGTGTTACAAGCAGTCCTCCAGCATATCTGGATGTACAATTAATGATATTTCGCGTGGATCTCCTTTCCAACATATGAAAGGGCCCAACTCTAACCCCAACATTTTTAATGGACCTCACTGTCTTGACAAACCACTGCCTTTCCCTCCCTTTATATATCCCTTCCTTACTGGACCCTCCGAAGTAATTCCCGTTTCACTTCTTAAACTCGTGGATTTCAAAGAGCTTGTCGTACACCAGAATGGCAAGAGGATTTGAATAGTATTAAACAGCTGAACCCGGTCACAAATGCATCTTCCGAGAAGTGAAGTACACTATAGAGGAGGGACACGGTGGATAATGAAATAGCGGCGAGCTTTGTAGAATACACAATGTAGGCACTGGTCTGATTAAAGAAAGCAGAGCGAGAGAGCCGTTGCTTGACAGGTATGTAAAATATCCACGTAACTTGTTCGTTTCCTTTTGCCTATTGCTATACCCTTGTTGTCCGTAATTGGAAAACATTAAAATTAAACAAGTGTGGCAGCCCGTCCTACGGACGGGTGTATCTTGCGAATGTATCGAGCAACTACAAAGGCAATAAAAAAAAACCTAGAAATGCCGCAATGTTTGAACATTTAGCCGAAGGCAAGTCATACAAAATACAATTAGTGTGGGTAATAAGGATAAGGAGGGAAAGTGACTCGTATCCAGGTTCCTTTAAAATAATATTGACGCATTAATTTTTTACATTTTAAATGCTATGTGGCGCTTAGTTAAAACCTTACGTTTTGAGCTTACACCCCTTTGCTTAACCTGACTTAACTTGTTTAACTTGAAAACGATGCTTAGACTCACTATGTTTACAAACAGTCACAAAAGATTAATGTTTCAAAGGTCCATTAAAACATTTGATTCAATGACTTAACCCCGAATCGGTAATACTGCAGTTAAATAACAAGCATCAGATAGGTTTCTTGAAGCCATTTTTAAAAGTTTATTCACGTCTAGCAGTGACTCTTGGTTTTGCCCTATTTGTAACACTTTCTAAGCGCCCTACAGCTATTACACGTCCAAATAATCACCGTGCCAATGCAACGCTTTAAGCTTAATTTATGGTTTTTGGGTGCCGTGGAACTACTACATGATTATTTTTTAATTTAATTTTTTCAAAATATTCGCTGTAGTAAAATTTAAAAAATGTAAAAAACGTAGCAAAAAAGCATTATTTGATTTTATTATTATGACGATTTGATGAACTTACCTGACACCTGAATAAAAATAAATCAAATCAAAGTAAATAGAGTTTCCACTTCAGGGATATATTGTACATTACAACTTTACTGTTTGGCCACAGAATACAAACCGTACCGTGACCTGCCAAGTCAAGCTGACGGTCCCCGCAGCCGCCAACATTGTGTGCGTAGGGAGTTCTTGAAGCACAAAATAATTGTTTGACACAAAAAATTGTAACAGCTGAATGATGTCTTTGTTTGTAAGTCACTACTACTACTATACAATTCAGAAGAAAACACAGCAGCCACAGTAACTTTCTCCACTGTGAGATATTAGATGAAATGGCTTCATCCTTCTTTACATGGATTGATGGAAAATTCAATTTGGAAACGAATCAAAAAATACGAAAAGTTGTGGCATTTTCTCTTTTGCTTAGCATTGTACCGTAGAAGTGCAGTAGAAGTATCTACGCTACAATAGAACTGCAGGATACACAGAGTGTAGTATATGGTTTAGGCATTAAGTAATAAGCTCAATATCGATTAAGGTTTGAAAATAGGTACTAATAACAGCGGGGTTCGAGGTTACATATATAACTATTTAAATGTACCTAGTTTCTCAATGCAACGGTAGATATTGCGAAACATGCTAAAAATATATTTCAGTACAAAATAAATCCAAACTTGTCGAGCTCATATTTAATGGTTCTGCGGTTACGTAAATAGCACGACTGAATGATTGATTACATTTCTTTTTAAATGTTTTCAACAATATTTAACCGAATATTGTTGAAAAGTATGCTCAATATATGGTAATAGCTTCTTTATCGTTATCACTTTCAAAGGTGGATCCTTTATTTTTAAAATCACTTAAGGAACGATTCAAAACTGAACAAAAACCCCGTTAAATGTCAAATTAAGCACACCATTATTTTAGTTAAAATTAAAATGAATAACACTAACTTCGAATGCACCCAAAAACATACGTTTATTTGTTTTGTTTTGATGTTGGGAAATCCTGTAGGGCCAACACTTTAAAATTGAATAATATTGTTTTGTGTTTCAATCATATTAACGCAGCCACTTTAAACCCAGTGTTCAACTGTATATACATACATAGGTACTTTAGTATTTTGTCACTGACATAAAAACAAACAATTAGGCAAATGAATAGTTTGTTTCCAACGAAAAATACGTCCATTTTGGGGTACAGAGAGGTAATTAGTGTACAATAGACAATTTTGTACCATAAAAACCGTAGTGTTACAAACTTATTGTTTCAAAAAATGATTGTAAACCTTTCAAAAAACTTGATGAAGCTATCGCTTAGTGCCAAAGAAGGATAAATCCATCTTAAAATTGTTTAAACAGGCTGAATAAAGTTCAAAGCTATTAAATAGTACAACAGGAAATCCGCCAAAACCGATTTTCGGTCAAGCCTCTCCTTGTTTGGCTAGCCTGTTCTTGTTTGGCTTGTCTTTCCCCAGTTTTTTCGCCGCCAAATCACATGTAACTGGACAAACAATCTTCGCGAGTTACTTTACTATCTACTCGCCATCGAATCCTAAGCTAAAAGATAGAGTTTCGCCCTACTCTCTAATTATAAATCTAAATAAATGGAATAAAGGAAGAATAAAAGGTGACGAATGGGGTTAAATGCGTTGGCGTTGGCTGTGGATCAGTAAAAAGCAGTATGGCTGATGATGATCTTTCTTGTATTAAAGACTAAGGAGACTTGTGGCTATTATATCTCTCTTTCAAATCCCAGCCTCCTTTGTTGCACCTGAACTATTCCCAGCTACACTATAGAAATATATCGTCAACGATGCGAATAAATTATTAAAAACGTGATTTCGATGCAGTTTTTATTGTAGAATTCAGTCGTATCAATAACTTCGCTTTAAAAATTAAAATTATCCGAAAAACGCCGACTTTGGAATACATATATCGCAATCGAGTGGCGCCCTTAGTAATTTGACCGTCTGTATCCGATAGGAAGTATGTTTGGCATCCGTCCCTCTAGATTCCGCTGGCGGACGATGCCATCCTATGCTTCTGTACATTCTATCCTCGGACATCATGGTGATTCTTCCCTCCGAAATCTCGACGTTATTGACTCCCATTGTCCATCTGGATTTGATAGGACTGGGTTTTTTTTTCCACGAATTGCTCCAGCACTCCTCATGCACTGACCCTTCCATCCCCGACATCCGTCCCTACCTCAGCAATTTGTCCTATAGAAATTTCTTTTTTCCGCCTTTTCCACAGACCTGTATCAGAAACGAAAAAAAAACAATCTTCCTTCCAATTAAAACTTAGAATAAATTGGATCACAAACCACGCCACCCAATTTAACGATAGTATGACACTCTGTCGCTTTTTATAAAAATCAGGTTTTTTAAAGACATAAATGCAATTTGTAGTAATACAGGGTTCTAGTGTCGTATATAATTAATATGACACACTGTCGCTTTTTGTAAACATTAGGTTTTTGAGAGGCATAAATGCAATTTGTAGTAAATTAAGTATCTATAGTGTCGTACATAATATGGCACGCTGCCGCCTTTTTAAATAATCTTAATTTGTACATGTACGAATGCAAGGTGTAGTGGATTAGGGATCTAGTGTAGTTCATAGTAATTCACGCTGTCGCCTTTCGTAATTAATGGTATTTGTGCAAGTACGAACATATTTTGTAGTCGATTAAGGATCTAGTGTCTTCTATAGTATGATACAGTGTCGCTGTTTGTAAAACAAAAGGGTTTTTGGTGGCATAAATGCATTGCTTAGTGGATTAGGGATCTAGTGTCGTATATAGTAACTACGCTGTCGCCTTTTGTAACGTTTAGTATTTGTATAAGTATGAATACATTTTGTGGTAGATTATGGATTTAGTGTCTTATATAGTAATGCAGGCTGTCGTGTTTTGTCCTTGATAGGATTTGTTGAAGTATTATTGCTAATAGATGTTGATAAAGGTTCTAGTGACGTACAAAATATGACACGCTGTCGCTTGTAGTAAAAAAAATGGGGTTTGGTGGCGTAAATACATTGTTTATTGGATTGTGGATCTAGTGTCGTATATAGTAATTCACGCTGTCGCCTTTCGTAATTAATGGTGATAGCGTGGATACGAATTCCAATTGAATAATTAAGGGTTCTTGTGTCGTATATAGTAATGCACGCAGTCGCTTTTTGTCGTTGATGGGATTTGTTGAAGTAATATTGCTAATTGCTGTTGATAAAGGTTCTAGTGTCGTATATAATATGACACGATGTCGCTTTTCGTAACAAAAATTGTTTTTGGTGGCATAAATGCATTGTTTAGCTGATTGAGGATCTAGTGTCGTATATAGTAATTCACGCTGTCGCCTTTCGTAATTAATGGTGATAGTGTAGGTACAAATCCCAATTAAATTAAAATTATAGCTTCTAATGTCGGATATAGTAATGCAAGATGTCGCTTGTCGTAAGTATACTGATTTAAAAAGGTACGCAGGCAATTTGCAGTAGAATATAGATAAAAAAGGTGTTTTGACAAACCTGGACAAACTATCGTTGGGAACGTCAAACGTTTTGAGGAAAAAACTTTTAACTAACATTTTTTAACAAAGTTGAAAAAACTTTGACTCTGAAAGTCAAAAGTTGTTTGTAGCATGTTTTATTTTGACTCGAAAAATATTTTTCTCCTGAAAATGGATGAAGCTGACAACAAAATTATTTAACCAGCTCAAAAAAACTTGTACTCTGAACGTCAAAAGTTGTTTGACGGTAATTCCGCCTGCAATATCGGCAATCGTGGTTCCAAGTCGAAAAAATAATTTCCCCAACTTTTGAAAAAGTTGAGACGATAGAGCTAACTAGGGTCTGCCACGAGCCAAAAATAATTTTTTGACAAGCTTTTTCAAGCTTAAACATATTTCGAGGGAGTCCACCAGCGGCTCGCGGCAAACAAAAACGTGTTTTAAGAAAGTTGGACAAACGTTTCTTGTGAACGTCAAACGTTAGTTGAGACGTCCAGAGGATAAGTAACACGGTCTGTGAGCTTCATGCTCACTGATACAGTGTGTGAGGTTGGATCAAGTTGCGACTTAGAAGAAATATGTAACATCGGTTTGTCAGTTGGACTGTTGTATGTACATGGACGGACCTAAAGCCATGAGCGTGTGCCTATATTCAAAGTTGAATACATAACAAACACTGATTTCCCCACTTTTGGGAGTGTTCGACAAACGGATCAGAGCCAACAACTTTGTGCGGATGGACAAAGTTCAGACCAGAGAGCAACCCTCGGGTCTTTGGCGAGATAAAAAAACCGTTAAGTTAAGAAAACTATGAACGTAAAAAGTTGTTTGTGGGTGTTCTGCCCGTAAATTTTGGTTTAGACTCGAAACATATTTTCCAAACAACCAATTTTTGACCAACTCACAAAAACTTGTGCTCTAAACGACAAAAATAGTGTTACAGTGATTCCGCCAGGAATCGTAGCCAATAGTCGAACAACCAATTTTCACAACTTTTAAAAACGTTGAGCCGAAAAAACTCAATGGGATCTACCAAGGTCAAAAAACATTTTAAACACAATTCAAGTTTGAACATTTTTCAATGTTGGAAGGACATCGCAGGCTGGTGGCGTGCCAAAAAAGTGTTTTGACAAACTTGGACAAACTTTGGTGCTCAACGTAAAAACTTGGACTGAGACGTCAACGTGATACGTAAAACAGGCTGTGGGGCAAATCTCACTGAAAGAGTTTGTGTGGTTTGATTAAGTTGAAACTTGACGGAATTGTGTAAGATCGGATTGTGCGTTGTGTAGGATGAATGAGAACCAAGCGAGTGCTGTAGATAAAGGAAGCGCCAGCATTGAGCGTGTGCCCATGTTCAACGTATTATTCATAGTAAATTATCATTTCCCCACTTTTAGAAGTTTTAAACAAACGGATGAGAGCAAACAAATTTGTGCTGATGGATTGAGCCCAGACTTGGGAGTAACTCCCAAATCTGTGCCGAGCCAAAAAAAAATTTTGACAAAGTTTGACTTTCAACTTTTTTTGATGCCGGGAGTACACCGCGGGATGGTGGCGAGCCAAAAAATATTTTTGACAACGTTTGATTTTTAACTTTTTTCCATGCCGGGAGTACACCGCGGGATGGTCGCAAGCCAAAAAACATTTTTGACAAAGTTTGAGCTCGAGAATTTTTCAACAACAAAAGTACCGCCCAAGTCTGTGCCGAGCCAAAAAAAATATTTGACAAAGTTTGACTTTCAACTTTTTTCGATGACGGCAGTAATTCCCAAGTCTGTGCCGAGCCAAAAACATTTTGTGACAAAGTTTGAGGTTAAGCATATTTCGATGTTAGGCGTCCACCGGAGGCTCGTGTGGTGCCAAAAAAGTGTTTTGAGAAAGCTTGACAAACTTTGGCCCTCAACGTCAAAAGTTAGTTAGACGTCCACGAGATACGTAAAACAGGCTGTGGGGCAAATCTCACTGAAAGAGTTTGTGTTGTAGGATTGAGTTGAGACTTGAAGGAATTGTGTAAGATGGGTTTGTGCGTTGCGTAGGATGGATGAGGATTAAGCGGGTGTTGTAGACGAAGGAAGCGCATGCATGGAGCGTGTGCCCATGTCTTTTTAAAATTGTTTTATACGGAGGACCGGGTCTACAACGGTTCAAAACACTTTTTCTCACCAAGTCCAAAAAACTTGTGTACTGAACGTCAAAAGTTGTTTGACGGTGATTCCGCCCGCAATCGTGGTCAAAAGTCGAAAAAATAATTTTCACAACTTTTGAAAAAGTTAGTGCGAGAGCGCTCACTGGGCTCTACTACGGTCCCAAAATCATATTTTATTACAGTTCGAGTTTGAACATTTTGCGATGCTGCGAGTCCACCGCGGGCTAGGGGGGAGCAAAAAACTACTTTTTGACAAAGTTTGAGTTTGAGCATTTTTAGATGCGGGGAGTAACTCCCGAGTCTGTGCCGAGCCAAAAACGTTTTGTGAAAAAGTTTGAGTTTGAGCATTTTTGGATGCGGGGAGTAACGCGCGAGTCTGTGTCGAGCCAAAAAAGATTTTTGACAAAGTTTGACTTTCATCTTTTTTCGATGCCGGGAGTACACCGCGGGATGGTGGCGAGCCTAAAAAGTGTTTTGACAAAGTTGGACAAACTTTGGTGCTCAACGTGAAAAGTTGGAGTGAGACGTCCACGAGATACGTAAAACAGGCTGTGATGCAAATCTCACTGAAAGAGTTTGTGTTGTGGGATTGAGCTGAGACTTGGAGGAATTGTGTAAGATGGGTTTGTGCGTTGCGTAGAATGGATGAGGACCAAGCGGGTGTTGTAGATGAAGGGAACGCATGCATGGAGCGTGAGCCCATGTCAAACTTTGGCTCTCAACGTCAAAAGGTGGTTGGACGTCCAGAGGATACGTAAAAGAGTCTGTGAGCTCCAAAGCACACTAAAACAGTTTGTGAGCTTGGATCAAGTTGAGACTTGGAGGAAGCATGCAGGATCGGTTTGTGCGTTGCGTAGGATGCATGTGGACTAAAAGGGTGCTGTAGATAAAAGGAGAGCATGCATGGAGCGTGTGCCCATGTCTTTTTAACATTGTTTTAAACGGAGGACCGGGTCTACAACGGTCCAAAACACTTTTTCTCACCAAGTCCAAAAAACTTTTGTACTGAACGTCAAAAGTTGTTTGACGGTGATTCCGCCCGCAATCGGTGTCAAAAGTCGAAAAAAATATTTTCACAACTTTTGAAAAAGTTGAGCTGAGGGAGCTGACTCGGCTGTACCGCGGTCCAAGAAACATTTTTCGACAAAGTCCAAAAAACTTTTGTACTGAACGTCAAAAGTTGTTTGCCGGTGATTCCGCCGAGAGTCGGTGTCAAAAGTCGAAAAAAATATTTTCACAACTTTTGAAAAAGTTGGTGCGAGAACGCTTACTGGGCTCTACTACAGTCCCAAAATCATTTTTTGTCAAAGTTCGAGTTTGAACATTTTTCGATGTTGGGAGTCCACCGCGGGCTGGTGGCGA
>JAQFZC010001858.1:0-26347 GCA_034695205.1 Dicyrtoma fusca | reverse complement strand
AATGATAATTTCCATTATGTGGACTTGGGACATATTGCAATTACGCTGAGACTGGACTTGGGACACATTGCAACTAAGAATACACTGGACTTGGGACAAATTGCATTTACACATACGATATGTACATACTTATGTACCAAGTTCAAAGTGACTACATAATAATATAGTAAATTGAATCAAAGTATAGAAAAAAACGATAATGGACTGGAATTTCGTTGAAGTTAAAACAGAGGTGGATAGGCATTAATGGAAGCTGTCAGATCAAGTTTTGAGATTGTAGATGGAGATTGACTATTGATTGACATTCCCCAATTGCATTGGCGATTTTAAAACAACTGTAGCGCAGTGTTAATAAATGCAAGAAAGTTCGACGGCCGGTACCTCATCTCATCTGCAAATGCGATATTCGGAAATCATGCTTTTTTAAGTTTTTTCTTTTTTAATATGTACCTAAGTAGGTATATGCTTAACAAGTGCGCATCTCTACACCCTCCCTTAATATACGAGGCATTTTTGGTGCCGTAAAGGTGTATACACAAACTACAAAATAATCTTTCCGTACTCAAGTAAGTACCTACTTAACTGCCGTATTATTAAAAGTGTTTGGTCTTCTTTCTCATTTTACCTACTGTCATTACCGACCAACAACTTTTGTAACTTTTGTAGATGCACAGCATTTTTGATAACATTTTTGTGATAGCTAATAACAATGCTGAAAATAGCAAAATTCTGGATAGTGTCTGCGTGGATGAATTACGTCGCTCTGACCCGTTGTTCATGGGCAACAAGCTATCGTTCTGATGTTGGATTTGGGGCTGAACCTGATCATTTCTCTGGCCTGAGCAGTTCAGTTCGGTGCAGTAAGTCCAAGGTAATTATATTTATTTTGAATTTGTTCACAATTTTCGGCCTGGTTTCTAGGCATCACCTGCACATCATTATAGTAATTGTTTCTTCAGTTATATTATATGCACCTGCTCTAAATGATCATGAAATTGTTTACTTGCAGCTCTCCCTCTCTAAGTCTGAGGCACTATACACTTGGGAAGTTGATGGACTTTTAAATTATTTGAGATATCTCCGGGATTTTGGGGCCAAAGACTTTGTTCACGGAACCGATAATGTCGTGTTTGACTCAGAAAAAATAAATGGAGAATGGTAAGTTTCTCGACTAAAATTCAACCTTCCCATCAATTAAAGGATGGATTCTCTATCATAACCAGAATAATCCATTACTCAGATCTTCCAATATGGTTGTATAGGAGCTTTGAGATGAGGTCGACCGGGAAAGAAAATTTCATCACAGCAACATACATTTACACAGAGAATCCCGAGAATGAAAACGGCAATTTTGGAGTTAAACTGAAAATTTTTCAACCCAATTTTGAAAGCATTGAGTTACCCATACAGAAGCCAACAACAATTGCTCGTGAAAAGATCCACGTTGAAACAGGGGGAGATAAACGGCAGCCGCAGAAAAACAGTGACAATAAAAAAAGCAAACCAAAGCCTTCAACATATTTATTTTTGTATGAAAGCTCGGAAGAGGAGGTCACATCCGAGCACAAACTGGTAAATACTGTCTCAATGAAATTTAATTGGCCAACTATTCCCACGGAAAAATTTCTTGAGTTCCAAAATAAACACTCTGAGCTTACCTTTGCATTCATGATCCATGCCTACTTTCCCAAAGAAGCGAAGCATTTAAAGAAATCAACTTGCAGCTTAGAAAATTTGGAAAATAAATATACCGAGTCAAGTCAGAATTTGCTGAGCAAACATACAATTGGGAAGAACACATTTTCCCAGCAAAATACTATGGCCATGTTTGCGAGCTCAAAATTTTCCGACTGTATTATTAATGTGGACAACATTGATATTCCCGTTCATGGTGTTATTCTGTACTGTAAGTCTATAAGCCGTTTATATAAATATCCTAGTGTAATAACTATGTAGGAGCCTACTTACTAGTAATTAGCTTTTAAATGTACTGATTGTAGCTTTGAACCCGCAGATAGCAGTCCAATCTTAGCCTCTTTGATTATGAATGCTACCCAGTTCAGCGAAAGTAATAGCACAGCAAACGACAAAAGTTCCCATGTTCCAGTCCTGAAAGTAGCAAGTGACATTGGATATAATGGGACAATAGAGATGCTTCGTTACATTTACACGGGCCAAGTGGATAATCTATCCAACTTAGCACACAAAATTATACTTGGAGCTGAGCGCTATGACCTGGCCAGTCTAAAGCAAATATGTGAAGCAAGCCTAGTTACAAATGTTAACTTAAGCAATGTTATCAATATGTACATACTCGGGATGGACATAAACTCCAGTCGACTAATTCGAAAGGCATTTGCAGTTATTCAAGCGTAAGTCTACTTCTTACTCTTCAGTCTTCACATTAACTTCATCGTATCAAAATATTCCGATTCTGAACAATGAAATGATATATATTTATTCATTTTCTAGAAACCGTGTGCACATTGTGTCGCAATCTGAAGATTTTCGAAAACTCAGCGCCAAGTACCCCAACCTAATGTTTGAACTATTTATCTCTTAACTTTTAATTTTCACAAACCTACGCACGTAAGCTACTTGCGTCTCTGACGAATTTAAACCGTGATGCATTCTGTATCTCTTAATTCAATTTTTATTCCTTATTTAACAGCAACACAATACTACTATTATTATCATTTGCTAGACGCCTAAGAACGTTTCACACTAGGTTATATATTTAATAGGGATATAAATGCATCCAAAATTATAGATAATTTGTGGTGAAAATGTGGCAATACACAACTGTAGTTAAAATGTAATAATTATTTTTAGTACTTGGATCAATAATAATTCATAAATACGTTGAATGTTTAAATAATGTGAACACTATTAAAAATGGTATAGAAAAAAAGAATATACAGTAACCTTAAATTATAAATGACTAAAAAGTAATACCTATAGGTAATTATAGCCTATCCCAGAAAGAAGCTCACTACTTTAACTCCTGATAACTTTTCAGCAGCAACGAGTATGTTGACATTTATATTTCAGTAGAAAATTAATGGAGCATTTTTCATTAAGAAAATCATTGAAATCGAATCGTTTTGGTAAAAAATTACTGCCTGACGAGGAAAAAAAGTAAGGTTACGTTATTACGTAATGACCCTTGAGTCTTGAGTCAAATGTAAAAATTCTTGTAATGATTCATATTTTTAAAATTTTCAAAACATGCTTGACACATTTTGGAAAACAAAATATAAATTGATTTGAAAACGAAAAAGGGTAACACATGCGTTTAAAAAATTGCCAACATTCCGAAAAATGGCAATAAGAGTAGTCTCATTAATCAAAAATTCTAGCAATGGTTGCTTTTCTTAGATTTTTTAAAATTATAAATAAACTCGATTTACGCATTCTAAAAAAGCAGGAAATGAGTGCATTTTTAGCACGTGATACAATGCGATAGGAGCAATTTTCTTACACGTTAATTGCATAGATTTTTTTTAAAGTAGAGCGTAAACGGCAATTTTGACCGAATTATTTTAAAAGCATTTTTTGACCTTTTCAAAAATAAATCGAATACAAGAATTTTTAAATTTGTTTTGCATATTGGGTGGCTACGTAAAAACATACATAATGTTATTTTTCTCATAAAGTTGGACTAATGGCCGCAGTTTTTGCAAAATCGACTCGATTTCCATGATTTTTTCAGTTAAGCTTTTTACATTACTTTTGTATTGAAACCAAAAGGTTTGTCAGAATAATCGTTGCAACTGAGAAGTTATTAGGAGTTAAAATAGAGGATTTCATTGTGAGACAACCAGTATATTTACAACTGAATTATTATAATTAAATGTTAAGTATATCTGTATGCTACATAATTACAAAATAAACGATTGATATCAAACTTTAGATTAATACTAACAACACGAAGCTTGGAAGTGAAAATATTAAAATGAGTTACGGCTCAGATTCACTTCCTAAAGTGTCAGATTCATTATTCAAATGGTCATTCCCCAGTTGAGCATCTACGTCTCCATCATTGTCAGTTCCTTCCGCCATGTCTGTGTCATTTTCGGCCGTGTTTTCACTTTCACCTTCACCCTCTTCATCCGCATCCACACCACCTTCGTCATCCAGAGTTGAATCATCAATTTCAGCATCTGAAATAATCCCATTTTCTGACCGGCTCTCATCTTCTACACGTCCTTCCAGTTCCTCTTCGTCATTAGCAACTTCATCTAAATCCACATCTGCATTCTCTTCCATTTCAACATCGTCCGTAGCGTTGACGGCAACGGCATCCTCCACTGTGATTGATAATTTGAAGCAAAATATAAAATGTCGGGTGCAAAATTATTTTGAGAAGCAATGAAAACGTAACAAAGGAAAATATGATCATGAAATGCTACCTGCGGAAGGATCTCCAGTCAAATTCAAAAAATCCTTTGGTGTGAGTAAACTGCAATGCTCCTTAAATTTAGCTAATTCTTCTTCATACGCCTGCTGAAAAGACTTTTCCGGAGTTGTGTCAAACAATGTTTTAAATGATTCGTATATTTTGAATGCCTTGTCCCTTATTGTCATCGCTTTTTCGTCAAATTCTTCCTAAAAATTAAAAATATTTTCAATTCACAGCGATAATTTCCAGCGAAAACTTTCTTTCAACGACTACAATAGGTAAAATATAGTAAATACTTAACAAGCCATTACCGTTTCTTCTGGTGTCAAGTCCCAAACTTCTGCATTTCCTTCATAGTGGCGAAGCTATATTATTTAACAAGTCACTTACAATTATTATAACAAATAAAAAGTAATACTGTAAACTAGAGTGGCAAGTAAACAAACAGGTAAAAAGTAATTTTAATTTTGACAAATTACCTTTCGAACCGTTTCTACTATTTCAGGATTTTTCTTTAAGATAAGAGCATCTAAAGAGTGATTTTTCAAGCGATCCAATAACTCTATTGCACGATCACAATCTGCGGCTCTGGCGCTCAAACAATTGATAACGTCGCCAATAATTTCAATGACTTCGCCTTCTACCCTCAGCTTTCTGTACAATAGTAATGTTTTATAAAACTGAATTAAAACAGCTGCTTCCGTTACGTTGATGAGAAAATGAAATAACTGGGTATAACTTGAGTTCTTTAAAAGCGGAAACACTGACCTTAATTTTTCAGCTCTCTTTTCACTCAAAGCTTTTTCCATCGAGTCTAAAATTTCTTCCTCTTTCTGCTCCACGGCAGCTGCAAGCACATTAAATAGTTCAACAGCTGCCGGTTCGAGACTTTCTAAAGTCTGTCGAACCTTAAGTACGTTTTTAGCCGTAGCAAGATCCCATTCAATTCGTGCTTTTTGTGTCTAAAAAGTTAGAATTAAGTTCCATATTACCTATGTAATTTTCGACCTGAACAACATTGTTACTTCCTAGCACAAGCCCAGACGAAGTAAAATGTCAACTGTAAGTTTATGTTTAAAGGACATAAATTTGGTTACCGGAAATTCCTTGGGTTTATCGTGATTATATACTATTTCAACCTCTGTGTCTTTTTTAACTGCCAGGACGATCTTGATCGATTCCGCTGTAGATTGAAAAAGGACCAAACATTTGAGATTGTGATTCAAAATAGGGTTTTGTAATTCGTGTAATAAAACAAGTACTGTTGTAGGTGTACAGCTTAAAAGGAAATATACCCGAGCTTTCATCGGGAGAAACAGGGATTTCAGTAAACTGTTTAATTTCAGTCTTTGAAGATGAAGATTCGTCTGATCCACTATCCTCTTCCCTAGCATTATTTACCCAACTTCCAGCAGAGTTTTCCTTATCTTCTGTGTATTCTCTAGTTTCCTCTTCCGTGAAATCTTCCATAGGTTCTTCATCGTCAGCTTTAGACAGGGCAGGAGTTGTGTTACTTTCGGAATCGTTTTCAGGAGGTGAAGGCACAGGACTTTCAACTGCTATCGGAATATTTACCGGTTCGCTAGCGACTGGGGTTACTGGGGTTACTGGAGTTACTGGAGTAATTTTTCTTCTTAAGGAAACGGAAGTAGCAGCGGGAGTTGGAGCGGGAGTTGCAGCGGGAGTTGTAGCGGGAGTTATAGCGGGAGTTGCAGCGGGAGTTGCAATAGTACGAGGTTGAGCAGCTACTTTAGTGCTCGCTCGTACAGCTTTACCTTTCGACTTCGGGACTACTGGTTCTTTTATTGGTTTAGGTGTTATAGCTGGTTCTGGTAATACGGGTACAACTGGGGCGACAGGAGTTAATGGCTGCAAATTGTTAAACAATAAGTTACTTAAAAACCCAGAGGCTACTATGTAAATAAAATATTTTACTACCAAAGTGTACTTACAGAAGTTCCTCCTGCTTTTTGTCCCTTCTTAGTTCGCTTAGGAGCAGTTGGCGTATCTAATCTACTTTCTTCAAACGATGACTGCAGTGCTGCTTTTGCTAGTATTGATACTGGGGAGCCAATTTCATCATCAGCAAACCGTTTCGGTTTTATTTTTCTTCCACTACGACTGACTATTTCCGGTTGAACAGCAGGAATAGGTGGTGGTGTTTCTACTACTGGACTTACCAGACTTACAGAACCAGAGATACTGACAGAATCCCGTTTGGCAGCTTTACTCAGCCGCCTCGCCGGCGGCTTCACTACAGGCTGTTCGTTGTGAATAAAATACATACAAGTTAACCTCAGGACATGGTAATGCATCACCATTAAGTTAGTTAATTAACTCTGAATATTACATACTCTGTATTCTGTATTCTATAACGAATTCTATCCTCACTAACCAAAATTTAGAAGTTTTGAATACCAAATCGTACGTAAGTACTGGAAAAGTACTAAATGGGCAACATACTTTGGGAACTGAAATTTACAAGTTACGTGTAAGTTTCTGTCAAATTTTATTTACAAACCTCTTTAGGAGCGCTCTTGGGTGCAGTAATTTTTCCTTCTCTTTTTAGAACTGGCGGGGGAGTTTCGTCAATTTGTAAGTCGCCTTCTTCAAAAGATTCCGCTGGCTGAAAAAACAGAACAGAAAGTTTAAGAATTATGCATTATATTATTGCACTTTATCAACAGCATCAACTAAACTGTAATACTAATACACTTCTCATTCTGAAATTACCTCTTCGAGTGCTTGAGGTTCTTCGGTTGACAGATATAGCTCAAGATTTGCTTCGATTTCTTCCATAGCCTTCTTAAATGTTGGTGAGGGCTTTGACGGCTTGCCATATTTAGTAATAGTATCAGGAGTGTATGGGTACATCATCTGCGGTTTTACATGAGCTCTGGAAACAACAAATTATAGCTGTCACTTAAAAATTGCTCAATAAGTCGATTTCAAGATCAGTAAACAGATTTTTGTGACAGTTCCGAAAATTACTTACGAATCATGTGTTCCGTAGAAATGAAGGTAATACTTTTCTTCTTTCCCTGAAGACCTTTCTTGAACCTACGTATTAACAGCAACGTACAATAAACTTTAAATTCGAGACTCGTAATAATAATTTCTACCAACTGTATTAGCCACGAAGCACTTTTGATTCTGTACGTGGGTAACAGTGCAGTGGTAACACATAAGCTATTTTATGATTTACGAGTATGGAGAGTTCTACACATTTTAATTTTACAGTAAAAATACTTTAGCAACAAAAGCAAACTGGGTTGACAACGGAGATCAGAGATATTTTCGAACAACTGCAAGCTCGAGTACACTTCATTAAAACAGGATGTATTATATGTATTTGGAAACGCACTACGAACATATTTAGCCAATAAAATTGGTACTCATCAAAAATGGTTTCAATGCGTTCAAAATGTGCTCGTAAAGCATTCCCATAATCGGTTAAAACGAAAACTGTAAGTACCTGTGCTGGCCATGGTGGATAGCCTTTGAGCTTTGCAAATACCCGATCCCCTTTTTGGTATTTATCTGCTTTACCGCCGGGTTCACTCATCTGCAGAAATTAAAAATGTGAAACCAACAATAAATTAGCTCGTTAGTTCAATTTCTCTTTCTCATGTTCAAATTCAAAAGAGTTATTACTAAAACTCAAAGTAAACCTCAGCATTAATTCAGCACATTTCGTTCTCAAACAGATTAAAAATATTACCTTTTTCCTAACGCTTTTTTCAGAGAGGAAGTTCAGAGTCTTCAGAGCAAGACGTCGACGTGTGTGTTTGTAATCTGCCGAACCGAACTTATATCCCTACTACTTATACCTGCTACTAAGAGAAAACTAATAAAAATCGAATCTCTTGATCTACACAACAATGCTTTTCTATTAGTCACCAATTATTACTTGTAATACTTTTAATTAATTATAATCAAAGAACCGACTGACCGATGCTGATGCTTCATTTCAATCAAAAGCAAGTCCAAGATTAACAGTGAAGGGTTTTGAGAATCGGCGCGTTTTTATTCCGCTTGCAATTCTTCTGTTCTTTACCTCGTAAACAGTGCAGTGACGATCAAAAGCATGCGTTTCCGTCCGTTTCATGGGATTTCGAGGGCGCCAACACAAAAATCTGTACGCAGTCGTTTCAGTTCTCATTTCGCTTATTTGGCTGCCCAGTGCAGTAGCCTTGCACCAGTTGCACTCGCCAACTACACTTTCTCATCCGATGCATCTCCAAATCTCCACTCTCTTATTATTGTATCAATCTTTATCTCTGCTCAACAAATCCTCTGGAACAGGGAAGCCAAGAGAGCTGCCTCCTAATATTTTTCCTCTTACTTTTTCTTTTTCAATGTCACATTATTGTGGCAGTTGCCCTTGTCCATTGTATTGTTACTTCTCCAGTAAATACTCCCTCCCTGTTTTACTAGCCAGAAAATAATTGTGAATATTGTGATATTGGGCAGTGAACGAACACTTGGTAAAACTGTCTTTTCACTTTTAATCTTTTAATCATTATGACTTAAGTGGCTTCTGCAGTTCTGCAACACATATTATTATGATCTCTGTTGTCTATTTTCCTGGAGCGGACTAAATTGCCAACTTCCAGGTAAATTATTCTGTCAAATCACACATCACTTTAAATGCTAGTTAGTACAGTCAACAGTTCTTTGACAGTCTCAAGTTTTATAATTCGACGGAGAATGAGCCTTGGTCGTCTTACCATTGCATTGTGTAAGCTGTAGTTTAGTTGTTAGTTGTTAGTGTGATTTAATTTGGTATGATGGATTGCGTATTTGCCACCTATAACTATCAACTAATTGGATGCTGGAGTCGGAGTTTCGGAGTTCAACATTCAAGTTAAAGAACTATGAACTAATGTTGAATGTTGAATGTAAAATCTGCATCCATCATCTTTATCTGTATGAATACCTTTTCTTCAGATTTGATGTTGGATGTCTTGTTTGAAGAGTACCATTGTTGTTCTTTGGACTGATTCTAATTTTTCATTGTAATTCATTGTCAAATTCGTCAGGTTGCTGAGGGTCACTGTGGGCGGGTAGGACGATTTTCTTGTTCCGAAAAACTGGACTTTTGATTAAGGAGAATGGCTTTTTGCGATTCCGAGTCGTTTAAAGTAGGAGATCGAGTATTTGCAAAGATACGCGGTTACCAACATTGGCCAGCCCAGGTTAGCTTGTTTTGAATAAGAAACTTCTGTTTTTATATTGTATTTAAATCATATAAACGATTTCCTGCTCGACTGCTGTGTTGCCGTACAACCAAGAGCACGAGTACTATTAGAATAAGAACAAGAATAAGTTTAAATTACTGTAAAACATCGTTTAATTCCGCGGCCCGTACACTAGTACTATTCCCAGTCCCATATAATTCTTTTGGAGTAACGCATCGCCTCAGTAGATAATTCCCCAGGAAATTATTCGGGGGTAGATTATGAAGAATAAGTGAATGCTAGTAATTCAAAACATAAAAAAAACAGGTTGTACAATTATAAGTATATAAGGGAATTATACTACGATATTTGCTACCTAATTAAATCCCTTAAGGGAAACAATCTAAATACCGGCGGCGCCGTAATTAATCAAACCTGCATTATTAGCTTATTATATGTCTGTACAGTTGACAGTTTCAGCTTTGTTAGTTGTTAGTAATGCCATCCCTGCAGTAATTTAATTTGTTTAAATACTCTTAAGAAAACCTCATTTTGCTCATGATTCACCCGCGAATGGTTCCAGAATTA
Organism: Dicyrtoma fusca; assembly: GCA_034695205.1. Lineage (NCBI taxonomy): Eukaryota > Metazoa > Arthropoda > Collembola > Symphypleona > Dicyrtomidae > Dicyrtoma > Dicyrtoma fusca. Next base: position 16,177 of record JAQFZC010001858.1, on the reverse strand, counting down.
ATTGGCTGTTCATACTACTTCTACTTGATTGCAGAGTTGCGTGAATATCAAAGAAAACCACGTGTTTAACACATTTTCCATTTATGTACCATGTCGACAAAATCTAATATTAACAGTTGTTTATTTGTTGCTTCATTTACTGTGACAGTGCAGTGGTCTAAATCGTCTTTTGTCTTTATTTTCTTTTTCTGGGTTTTATTAGGTAACAGAGAGAATCGAAGGCCCGAATGAAGAATATTGCGTCGCCTTTTATGGAACCCATGAAATGTAAGATGTTAATTTCTTCACGTTAGTTAAAGTTATCGATTTCTTATTTAGCAGCAATAATATGAAAGCATGTTTGAATGGATTTTGTTGAAAAACTGTGTTTGCTCATGGATTTCAATTTTTTGAAAACGTATTGGGCAAAACTATTAAAAAACATCCAAAATAAAAATTAGTGTGATCTGCCGACGGGATATTGAGAGTTACATTATTTCGTGCTTTACTCACATACACGTACTTAAGTACTTTTACCTACATATTATTTCAATTAAGAAAGTCAGATAAAGTTCTGAAAATAATTATATCTTGTCTAAATAAATAAATACCTAATCCTAATTAATTCCTGTACAGAGCATACGTGAAGCCTCCTATGATGTGTCATTACAATGATGAAAGCATAGGAAAGTATGCGTCTCCGTCAGTAACTACTAGTAAAAAGCGAAAGCCCACTCGTAGTCATGTGTTTATGCTTCAGAGAGCTATGGAAGAGTGTGCTGCTGCCGTTAATTTTATTCCCTTTGATGTGGATGAATCAAATAACACAGGCATGCCGGAATTGATGGATGAGTCCGTAACCGATGAATCTGAGGTACGATACTTGAACCGTTGTAATTCGAAACAAAGATGACTCAAATCATTAGCGGAATCCAAGGTGTATTAATTGATTTATTGCATTACGTCAGGCTGAAAGTCGTGGCGGAGATAAAGACAAAATCTTAGAGAAAACTCCACCTCCCGATCCTGCGATTCCGAAGCGAGGCAGACCCCCGAAACCAAAAGCTGCTGCTAATGTACAGGTATGTGGCGACACATAAATGTTGCATTGCAATTATATGCTCCCAAAGTGTTGTAATTACTTGCAAGGAGAGAATTCTAAAAAAAAATTCAATATTGATTGAAGGTGCAACCAGATAAAAACTACAAAATACCGTCCGATGCGGTCACTCCATTAAACGATCGCGATGATCAAGTGAAACCTCCTATCAGCAATAAGACTTTCACCCCTAAATCGGTTAGTCTGTGTAATTTGACGCATATACCTAACCTCGTATTTCTTCGTAAGAAAGAGGAGAACTTTCTTATGCTTAAAGAATCTATAATACTCACATTTTAGGGTGGCAGCGCTCTGGGAATTCCTACTAAGGAACAAATAGAACAAGATGAACCAATTGAAGAAGACGATGCGTTGATTTCAACTGCAAGTGATGCTAACGTGAATGCGACTGGCAGCTTATTAGTTAGTCGAAGCGGTAGGAAAATCAAGCTCAAGAAATTTGCCGACGAGATGTCCAGTTCTCCGCTGTCAGACCATCTGAAGGCTACTTTAAAGCCTACCAAGGAATCATCTCCAAAGAAAAGGAAAGCTTCTTTGGATGAAAACGTAAGTTGGCGCATGTTTTAAAAAATTTCAGTTTTCATTCGAATCTCTACTCGGAATTACCTGGATTAATGGTGTGTAGGTCCCTCATGCGAAAAAATCATCAATGGATCCGGAAACAATGGAAAAACCAACATACGCTGTAAAGCGACAAAAATCTTTCTCTACGGATGATCAGGTAACCACTCATTTATTTGCTAGCAACTAGTAACAATATGGTGGGATACATAGTTGCGTGCCTAGTTGTCTGAGCTGATTCCATTATGTAATTTTTTATAGACCAAGAGCATACCTATGGTGCCGTTGGTGGAACCGCCTTTAGTTTTTGCAAAGAAATCAGTTCCGGTCTTGGTAAGATGTACTAATTATGTATTCCTGTATTTTAAAACGCCAAGCTAAGAACATGATCAAGAAATGAACTGCATTATTGTCTCCAGTATAATCAGTCCGAAAATATCTCTGTTATGTAGGAAGAAAATCAAATACTAGAACCACCTTCCGTTACTGATAATGGCAAAGCAAAGACACCCGAGCAACTTGAAAGACCCCGGGGACGACCTTCTAAAAACCGTTTCTTAACAACGAAGGCTCCTGTTTCGCCTTCATCTCCTCAGTTACCTGCCAGCATTAGTTGGAAAATTGAAGCTATGAAACCATTGCAAGATAAACTCATCACGTCTTGTAAGCGCCTTGAAAGTCTGCATGCTAAAGATGGTTCTACATCTCTCATCAACGCACCTGTTCGAGAAAAACTAGTTTCCTCAACCCCGACAAGTGCTGCAATATCCGCGGCCGCAGCTATGATACCATCAGCCCCGACTACCGGGTCTACCTCCAAATCTATGGATGCAATAGCAAAAATAATTGCTGGAAATTCTTCCAAAAAGATTAATTCTCCGTCTCCTAGCTCTGCTGTGAAGTCAAATATGAGTGTGGTGTACGCCAGAAAATCATCAGCTTCAATTGAGACCCAAACTGTACCAGCTAAAATTATCACTAATTTGGACGAACAAGAACGTACTCTTTCAACCCTTTCTCCTGTAATCGATGTAGCGGCAACTGCAATTTCGAAAGTAAAGGATACAGTAGAAACCAAGCAAGATATTTCACCAACTGTACACAACAATAAAATACCTACAGTTGAGATGGAGTTTAAAACCAATACGGATACAGAATCTGGGGTGTTGATAGGGACTAATGTGGCACCTGTAAAGGATTCAAATGAGACTGCGGTGGAGCAAGCTACAGAGACTGTGTTAACCGCCACTCCGTCGGGCGTTCTGAATTCAGTAAACTTCATGGAAAAAGGTACGGTACAACGTACTGATGAGATTAAAAAACCTAAGGAGACGGATGTAGAGCCAGTGTTGCCCGAGAAAAATCCTACGCTCTCCTTCGGGAGTGATGGGAATACGACTCAGTTGGAGGTGAAGCAACATAAATCGGGTATTTTAAAGAAATCTCGGCCTACAACCCCAGACGCAAAGCAAGAAGAAAGTGCTACAGAGGTGAAGCAGCATACACCTGGTATTTTAAAGAAACGTCGACTTACAACCCCAGACACTAAGAAAGAAGAAATTGCTACTGAAGTGAAGCAACACACACCTGGTATGTTAAATAACCCTCGAATTACAACCCCACCCACAAAGAAAGAAGAAAATGCTGAGGTGAAGCAACACACGCCTGGTATTGTAAAGAAACCTCGACTTACAACCGCAGACACAAAGAAGGAAGAAAATGCTACTGGGCGTACTCATTTGCACCGTAAAATTGACCTTCCGAAACGTTACCAGGAAACAAATGCTATGCTTCCTTTTAGTAGCCCTACCACAGGTAACGTTTTCGAGCTGAATATTTGTTTGTTTGTTTCTAAATTAGTTGCGTTTCACATCATTTGCATCTGTATTTTAGATGTGGGGAAGCTCCCTAAAGTAAATAATTCTTCAAAGAAGTTGGAGTCTCCTGTTGCAAAATCTAAGGCCGTTCTTCCTTTAACGAACGGTACACTCGAAGCTAAACAAAAGACAGAGGTAATTGCTGTTTTTTTCTGGTTGTTATTATATATAATCAGTGCTGATAGGTTCCTATATGAAGTGTTATAAACTATACAGTATAGTTTTATTTCGCATTTATATTATTTTCCTTTTGGTTCAAGAGTAAGTATATATTTTGCTGTTTTTATAATGCTGTTTGATTTCAGGGTCGACTGAACGGGCTAAAGATTGAGAAATCTCCGAAGAAGGTAGAAAGGCGTCGAAGTCGATCAACCTCTGCCCCTGTTAATGGTAAACCTAACATCACTGAAGATTCCTCTTCGGAATCTGAAGATGACAACGACATGCAAATGGATATAACCGAATCAGATTTTCCTGACGAGCAAGCGAAGGAAAAGTTTAGGTATGACAGAGTAAACGTTGTCTCAATAATGTGTTTTTGTTTTTCATAATACCATAAAGTCCATAAATACTCTAAGAAGCAACGCTATTGTTGGGGAGTCATTAGAGGTGGGGAGTTATTACAACCTTGCAATATTCAGTAAAAGGAATGGGCCACAAAAGACAAATGTTCTTATAAAATAATTTTTATTTTATTCTTTGAATAATAGTATTTAAGTACAATCGATTACATGTAGGCATCGGAATCGATCAAAATTTCATTCTCGTCTTTGTTCACAGTCATTCGTATTCTTAGACCTAGTAATTTAGATTGAATCCAAACTAACGTCGAAAATCTAGCCAGTTTTTGTATTTGGTTTACTTTTTACATCGATACGGGAATGAAATTGAAAGGAAGAGATTATTGTAGCCAAAAGGAACAAAGGCACATGATTGGGTGCTGGCTATTAAAAGCAGAGGCAGCAACTGTAGTAGGTATTTACCTGTGAAATGGCGGTTTTTAAAAAACGTTCTGATTCCACACAAAATGAATCCAGTGTTCATTCTGCAGCATTGCTTTCTCTGGTTGTTGTTGCTACATACGGCTAGTACTTTCGACTACCTCGGTACATATCGGTTATTCAATGAAGCAAGGGTTTGACTGAGGAGCTGTTAGAGGCTGGGGAGTTGTTAGAAGCTGGGGAGTTATTCATTGAAGCAAGGCTTTGACTGGGGAATTATGGGGAGTTATTAGTATTTACGGTAATTGGATTGGGTAGTAAGTGTTGATTTCAGGTTGAATTGCTTGACGTGTTTTACAGGACTCAGAGGAAAGCAAAAGAAGTGATGGAAACTGTTGTTACACTTATTGACTCTTCTCTTTTGAATAAGCATGATTGTGATGTAGCCCTTGAGATGATCAATAAATTGGGGAGTCCAAATTTTGTGGACAAAGTCATTCTGAAGTCTCATCCTGAAATTGTTGAAGTTCTTCGTAAGGTAAATTCATCTGTCTCATTAATGTTTGTAATAACTAAATCGGTTGCTACTGGCCGGGAAAATGCGAACAAATAAGACCTCTTATACGTAATTAATTGATTTTGAATCGGTGTTTGTCTGCAGATGCAACACTTTGTCGGAAATCCTAAAGGAAATCGGTACAATAAAGCTCAAAAGGTGAGCGTTAAATACAAATGTTTTTATTGACTATTTTTTGAGACTGTAGTGATAATGGGTATCTAATATTCGGTGATATAATTGCTTATTAGCTGGAGTTAGAGGAAAAGTCGACACAAATACGGCAAGCAGCAGTGAAAACATTGGACAGTTTAAAGGAGTTAATGTCTACAAATACAAAGCCTCGTGCTGTTCTTATCATGGAAGAAATGAGAAGACAGCAAAACGATGAAGTATAATTATGATGTGAAGATCAGCTACTGTTTGTGCTTACTATTATTTTTGTGCCCAGAATTATCTTTGAATTATGTATCAGCACATCTACTACCAATCCTCTTTCCTAAGCAATAAGGTAATGTTTACTAGCCAGTATAAGCGAGTCTACCATTTGTACATTTTTTACTTCTACTTTACGTTGTTCGTTTGGCATGAAATGATTACAGTGATTACACGAGGATATTTTTAGTTTTATGTCCTGGTTGGCATAACATGTAAAACACGATCTTGTCGGATTGCCGTCACTTATTGTACTTTATTCTTACCTACTATTTCCTTTTCAACCAAAAGACTTGCGCATTATTATAAAAATTATGATTTTAGTAACATAATGTGGTATTTTTTTATGTCGTTATTTTTTTTTTACATTTTAGAAAACATTTTCCATGATTCTTCGTAGTTTGGAGGGCCTGAATGTTAATGTTCACTAGGTTATGTTTAAGTAGGTACTTGTTGATGAAGTTGGTTGAGATTATTGCATTTATATATCGATTTAATGTACCTACTAAAACTATGTTTTATTTTTGAGCGAACGCGTGCCTCTAACGGGTGACGTATGTGCTTCAATGCCTATCTATGGAACTTTTTTTCGGTTGTCAGTTTGAGTAGAAGTAACGACAGCATAATTACTTTGACAGAACAATGCATTCCTCTAATCCTAAAGCGAAAGCTAGTTTTCTTAAGTTCTTAGTGTATGAAGGCAAAGGCAGTACAGGTTTATTAGTAATTATGACTATTAAGTATACGTACAATATTAAAGTATGCAGTATTTTCTGGAACTTATTATTTTAGCATAGTTTTTGTCGTTCGAACTATTAGCAATGAATAACTTATGCTGTTTCGATGTATTATAAAATCGTACTTTTTAATCTGACTGACAGAGAATTGTGCCACAGACATCTAAGTAACCATTGCTATTGATAATAATAATGAAGAACATTTAAATAGTAATAAAGATGAATTTATGAAATCGTGCTTTGAATATTATAAAAAAGAAACATCAGTCCATAAATTAATCCAAAACGCGTGTACAGCGACTGATATCTATGCATAAATACTAAACACCAGTGTAACACATAAGTATTAAATTGTAGGTCACGACATTATAAAAAAGATTGGACTTATGAATAAAATTTAGTTACGAAGCTCAATGCTGACAAGGCGTAGCCGGGGACGATGATGAATTTCCGTTCGAATCCTCTGAATCCCTAGGAAACTTGCAGCATGATGATGCTCTGGAAATTGAGGAGAAAATGGTGTCGTAATAGATCCATTCATACATATTGGTTGAATTTGGTTTTTACTTGGCGGATGAAATAAGTCTTGAAATCTTTGTTGAGAGAGAAAATGCTCTCGTTTTGGATCCTCCTTCATTCGGCCTATTAATATTTTACGTTCTGTGACATTTCCATCCGTAACTAGACAACAAAAATAATAAAAGTTAAAATCGAGACAGGTAACTTGCCTATGTGTACTTAACTAGTATGATGCACTAAATTATCTTTTTCGATCCAAAAATGCCTCCGTACATTCAATATTATTTAGCTTATCTTTTTAGAACAACTTACTTTTGCAATGAACTATCAAAGAATTATTCCATACACAGAGCTGCAGAACTTGACTACATTCCCCTCGAATACTGAACGCTGAGTTTATAAGAGAATTTATCGGTACTGTATGAAGATTTAACACGGTTTCTTTGGCATCCACTATGGTCCAACTAACATCTGGAAAATAATCCAAAATTGAATTCCCGATTGCAGTAATTCATCATTTGTAGAGCGATACAACGATACAAGATGCCTGCATTTCTCGCATTAATTAAGCGCAATACACGCTAGTTGTTGGTTTCTATAAAGGCTGAACGAGGCACTATTCATTGTTTTTTTAAATTGTAGCTGCTACGCTTTAAATGTATAACTACCAAGCAGCATTATTGCATTGGTAGTGTTTAGGAGGCAATGCCAATAGTCTGTATCTACAAAGGGAGGTTTGTAGTAATTGCATTTTTATAACTCATACTGCACTGGTCTGATTTTCCCCAAAGTTGGTAAAAAAGTCTAGCTGTTATCGGCGGATACTGATAAATAACCGTTGGATAACCGTTGTATCTACAGATCAAGGTTAAAAATGGACGAACTACGAACATGTGGAATCTACTTTTTGGCCAACTTTGGGGAAACTCAGACCTATGTGATTTCATAGATTGACGGTTTATTTGTAAAATTCAATACAAACAAACTTACCACTGGGTGACAATAATTTAATGAATATCAAGTCGTTACAGCGAAACAACATTGACAAACGCATAGTTTTAATGCTTTCGGCCGTTCCACATTTATTATCTGATATGACAAGGGCATCCGAGTCTTCATGCCAAACTCCCAGGTGACCCGTTGTAAATAGTGCAAAAACCTATACAGATAATGAGAAGGTCAGGTTCGTGACACTAGGGAAACGTTCAATGTTAATTACAACATTTCCAAGTCAGAACAACGATATTGCGTTAGAAGTAACCTTGTTATCACATAAAGTTACGGCACAACTCCAAAGCGGCAGGAAAATACGACGGATCCTTTCTACCGTCACACTTCTTTGCTCGTGGTCCACTTTTACGACTTGAAACAGCATCAAAATTCGGGTTGTTTCTTGAACTACTACTCGGTCGTGGTAGACACTGAGAAATCACGAAATTCACACACAAATTCAGAAAATTTTTAAACCACTAAAATAAAATGAGAATTTAAAACATGCACTTTTTGACGGATAATATTAATTATTAATATCATATTCAATACAAGTCAATGGTTAAATGAGTCACTTAAGTACCTGACTGCGGCGTGGGTGTTATTATCAACGCGAATAAGAGGAGCTTCCGTGATGTATGGTTCAACATCATTGTCTCCATGTAGCATGTATGGATCCGTTTCGTGATAGTAGCACATTTGCTCAGGAAGCTGAATTAGAATTAACTTGTGACAGGGCATGAAGTGAATTACTCTGGTGATACAAACGTCCACATCATCGCAATTACAAGCTCGCTTCTTATCAATTCTTCGAATGAATCCATATGAATCGCTAATGAAGTAGAAACAGTTTATTGAATGCTTAATTAAATTTGAATCAATTATTATTATCTATGATATACAAAGCCTAAAATTTACTAATGGCTACAAAATTTTGGAATACTGTTACAGCCTTACATTCTTGTATTATGAATCTCAAGATGGGGTGAAATAAACGTCCGCTCATATTCTTTTAGTATTACCAAGTCCGATGAATTGAGTGGTATTTTCACATTAATTTCCTTCCACGCAGATTCTGATAAGGTGGATCTTATTTTTTCTAGTCTATTTTGCAAAATTGCTTCCGAGATTTCTTTCCATCTATGACACACACGACTGCAGATTTTTTCAAGTACCACTGTATCCAGTTTACTCAGGATTTTCATCACAATTTCATTGGGAAATATTGCAAAGTCCGTTGCCTCAATTTCGTACTGTTCCATTGGGAATTTGAATGATTTGTACGTACAATCTACTATACTGTTGTGCATACTAATAAAAGGTTTATTTTATTATTTGCTTTGCCCGATTCTCTGCACCGTTGACCGTTCGCAACCCAATCCAATACTGAAAATCAATAATATAATAATATTTTTAATAACTTTTGCTGACTATTCTTCGACTGCTCTTATCTTATGTCTTAATCACCAGCTGAACATTTTAACGATAAAATAAATAAACACATGCCAACATCACAAAATCACAACTTCACAGTCACAAGTCACAAGTAATCCAGTCACCAGTTGCCAGTCAGTCAGTTTCCCCCCTAAATGGTACCTATTTAGTATAAAACAAATATTATAATGCCCAGTCACCAGTTCAGAAAACTGACATTCGTTTGACACCTCCGGCGGATTCCCAGCTGGTTTGCTTTTGCTGTCGATGGTAATTTGGAAAGCTAAACATTTTACATATAAGCTGATATTATTTAATTACCGTCAACGTCAACGGTTTTGAGTTTGAAATTTTGGATTGAAGTTGCAGTTCAAGTTATTTTGTGCTATTTTGTACTTTTGACTTTTGTATATAATTATTTATATAGCCACAGCACAGCCATCAGCTGACAATAATTATTTTTATGAAGATGAGAAACTGGAACATAAATGGAGCCTTACGTGGTAATTATAATTATTGTGACAGACACATGCCAGCCCCTAATTAACTTTAACAGTCTTGAGTCTTCTTATCAGAACTAATAAGTCAAAGTAATTATTAACCATTTCAATCGCCGTTTGCTCGTACAATTTGAATTGAATTTAGATTCCTCTTTCGGTATTTTTGAACTCCCACGAAATTACTTTCAACTTTAATCTGTGTCTGTCTGTGGCCTGTGGATGGATAATAAATGCAATTATGCGATGCGAGGATGCGACAGAGACCCAGAATTGAATTGCTTTGAATCCTGTTCAGTTCCCACATTGCTTCAGCCGCTTCTTTCAAAGACCGATTGTGTGGCTGTTGGCTGGGATTTTCTGGCTTGGATCTTCGTCAAGTTTAGTTGGGATCTTGATCTTCCTTCGTTTAGGTTGTGGTTCTGACTTTTTGCCATTCCATCGTTTTTGATCTGCACTCAGCTGTCAACTGTCGTTTTTCAAAAATCTACGAGAAATATTCATTCTACGAGAAATGAGAAATAATTATTTCAGTTTTTAGGTTTTAGGGGTTTTGCAGTTACCTAATTATTGCCAACTTCAAACTTGAACAATAACCTGTTTTTAAACTATTCATTCTTTCATTCAAATAAATATCATTTCCCACATTTGCATTTAAATCATTTATACACTTAACTGACCTACAAAATAAGGGACATACAGGTGAGAGATTTTGATTTTGATTTGATTGTAGCATTGAAGTTTTGTAAGTACAAAGTTGAAAGTAATTTTTATTTGGTAATGTCAAATGTTGAATGTTGTAATAATATTCTTATTTTTCTTATTAGACATTTTAGAATTAGAATCAGTACACTCTACCAAATACCATCATAGCCACATCATTTTGCGAAAAAGTGAGTCCATTTTTAATATAGTTATAAACGCATCATTATGATGAGTTCTTGATGAAGTTATGATGAGGTCCACTTTTAGCCCATGTTAATTCCCTATCTTATTAAGAAACTCATCTAGACTTCATCTTTTCCTCATCATTATGATGCAGTTATAACTATTAAAAATGGACTCACTTTTGTTATGATGCGGTTATGATGTGGTGATTTGGTGCAGTGTGCTTACTTATGAGTGATGAGGCGCATAATTGTGACTGGGTCTTGTGTTTCAATGCACGTGGTGCTACAACAGTTATTTTGTGATAGTTTTATGAATAGTTGTTAAGTGTTTGTGTTCTGTTCGTTAGTAATATTATCAAAAAATAATAGCCCGGTCACGATGTAGGCGCTTTCCATACTAGATTATGTCATTTATCCCAGTTTTGTACTAGTGCAATGTATAAGTACCTACAAGGACTTCAATAACTGCTTTTGGTGGGTTTATACACGTCTTCCAGACAAGAGAATATTTAATTTTATGAACTTACTAATTTATTTTTTGCCCTCTTCACTCTTCCTTGACTCTGTTCCTACTTGTAGAAAGTAAGTACAACTGGCCGCTGAATGTTTATGCTTTTCTGAAACCTTGTTTGTGGAGTTCTGTACTTATATACATTGAATATTATCTAGGTTTTTTTAAGCAGTTTATTTACCTCTTGGTCTTGACTGACTGTCAACTGTATAAAGTAATTTGCCACCACTAACAACTAACGTTGTTCAAATGCGTGAAACAGAGGGTAACCACAATTAGGTCCTAATATATTCCTTGTAGTAGTTTTGGGCTGTTGTTGTTTGGATTTTACCTCTCAGCAACAACAACCCATAAAATCATGCATTTTATCTTGAAATAATACCTGAAGAACCTGGCTTCGCCGAACTTTTAAATTACTACATATTTTACACACTGCTGTGGACTGTGGGTCAGTACTTATGACAGGTTGAGCCTAGGACCTTAGTAATTAGTTAACATTAGGGTGACAGTATAGTGATCGTAATTTCAAACTTTGAAAGGCTCGATTTATTTTGTTCTACTTAATAAATTACGTAAGCTGTGCGTTTCATTTTTTTGGGCTCTGATTTTCCAGGTGGATCATACCTGGAGATTTACTAAGATTGAGCTCATATTTGTGTGACATTCAATTGTCCCATCGCATCACACAGAAGATTCATTTAACTTCTTAGGAAGTAGAAGCTGTCAAGATGGAGCAAGTTTCATCGGGGAAGTCACAAAGGGTGCCGAAGGTGGCCAAAGTGAAAAATAAGGCACCCGCAGAGATCCAGATCACTGCAGAGCAGCTCCTCCGTGAAGCAAAAGAGAGGGATCTTGAAATTGTAGCAGCACCTCCAAAGCAAAAAATCTCCGATCCTGAAGAACTCGCTGCATATCAGCTCCGTAAGAGAAAAGGATTTGAAGATAACATCAGAAAAAATCGAATGATGATTGGGAACTGGCTCAAGTATGCCAAATGGGAAGAGTCACAGGGGGAAATTCAGCGGTGTCGAAGTATTTATGAACGAGCTTTGGATGTGGATCATCGAAATGCGACGCTGTGGCTTCGATATGCTGAGATGGAAATGAGATGTCGACAAGTAAATCATGCAAGAAATCTTTGGGATCGAGCTGTGACAATTATGCCACGAGTGAACCAATTCTGGTACAAGTATACTTACATGGAAGAAATGCTAGGGAATATTTCGGGTTGTCGACAAGTATTTGAGAGATGGATGGAATGGCATCCCGATGAACAAGCTTGGCAAACATACATCAATTTCGAGCTCCGCTATAAAGAAATCGACCGCGGGCGAGCTATCTACGAGCGATTCGTCTATACGCATCCAGATGTAAAACACTGGATTAAATTTGCTAAGTTTGAGGAAAAACATGGCTTTATCCGATCCGCTCGTCAGGTGTACGAAAGAGCTGTTGACTTCTATGGGGAAGATTACATGGATGAAAGATTATTTATTGCATTTGCAAAATTCGAAGAGAATCAACGCGAGCATGAAAGAGCGCGTGTGATTTATAAGTATTCTTTGGAGCATATTCCTAAAGAAAAAGCTCAGGACTTGTACAAAGCGTACACCATCCATGAAAAGAAGTATGGAGATCGAACTGGCATTGAGAATGTAATCACGTCCAAGCGAAGGTTTCAGTATGAAGAAGCTTTAAGGGAAAATCCTTTAGACTACGACACTTGGTTTGATTTTATTAAATTGATGGAAAATGCAGATGAAGTTGATGCAGATGCAACCCGGGAAGTGTATGAGCGAGCCATCGCAAATATTCCTCCAGCCACTCAAAAAACGTATTGGAGACGGTATGTGTATATTTGGATCAATTATGCTTTATTTGAAGAGCTCATCACCGAAGACATGGAACGATGTCGCAGTGTGTATAAAGCATCATTAGATTTGATTCCTCATAAGGTTTTTACATTCGCGAAGCTTTGGCTTTTGTACGCTCAGTTTGAAGTACGCATGAAGAATTTGACACAGGCAAGGAAAACGCTTGGACACGCTATCGGAATGTGCCCGAAAGATAAAATATTTAGAGGCTATATAGATCTCGAGATTCAACTTAGAGAATTTGATCGGTGTAGAATTCTGTATCAGAAGTTCTTGGAATTCGGTCCTGAAAATTGCACGACTTGGATGAAATTCGCGGAGCTGGAATGTCTTCTTGGCGATTTGGATCGTGCAAGAGCAATCTATGAATTAGCTGTTCAGCAGCCTCGCTTAGACATGCCTGAGATTTTATGGAAAACGTACATTGATTTTGAGGTTGAACATGGGGAGACCGACAAGGCTAGAGAATTATATTATCGCCTTCTAGAACGCACTCAACACGTCAAGGTAAGCATCAATTTTTTTAACTAGTATTTGGCTATTTTAAGAATCAACATTGTTTTCAGTGTTTCTAAAACTGGAATCTGGAATTATTATGTAGTAAAAGTATTTTTCTAATTTCAGGTTTGGTTGAGTTTATCTCAATTCGAAATTGCCATCGGAGATGAAAATTCCATTTCTCACGCAAGACGTGTCTTTGAAAAAGCCAATGACCAGCTTCGTAATCATGATAAAGAAGAGCGGCTCATGCTACTAGAAGGATGGAAAGCCTTTGAAGTGGAGCACGGGGATGAAGAGGGTAAGAAGAAAGTGGACCAGAAAATGCCTAAAAGAATTAAGAAGAGAAGGAAGATTGAAACCGCGGATGGGGTAAGAATTCTAGCGAAAATATTAAAAGCCGTCATGTTATTTTAATTTTGCTTAAAAGTAGTAAACGACTAAGACGAATGGTAATATTTAATTTTTGTTGCTTCCACAGACGGAAGCTGGTTGGGAAGAATATTTCGATTACATTTTCCCTGAAGATGAGTCTGCTAGACCTAACTTGAAACTTTTAGCAATGGCTAAAATGTGGAAAAAGAAAAAAGAGCAAGACGGAGAGGAGAATGACAATGAAAACGAAGAACAGACTGAGAATTGATTTTAATGTTACTGTGGTTTATTCGTTTTAAAATTTATAAAGGTCTTTTTTGTATTCCCTCAAGCTTTAGCAGTAACATGTGTGCAAATATTAGCTTACTGTTATATACAAATATTATACTATATTATTAACTACTCTACACTTATTTGACATTTATGTGCAAATAAACTGATTCGTACGGACAACTTTTGTGAAAATGGATCACTGTTACCAACCATACTATTCTAATTCCGTAAGTAATTCATGGTTTCAAAATCCACTGAATTTCGACCTTACTTCGTTCCCCGTATTAAGAAAAAGGGAATACAAATCATGAGATAAAATGAGGCTTCCAAAGAGCTAAAACAACACCAAACCTTTTCACGTACAACCAAATTAGTATCTTGATCTGAACCTGACTATACGAAGTTTCACTGCAAAGAAGGTATGATTTTTTTCTTCCAGAAATTGCAAGTAGCCAGGTCGAAACTAATATCAGTCTATATCTTCCGGCCTCACAGGATGGTCCCGTGGTATCATAGACTTTTTTTCCACATCTAATGACATTGCTTTCCTCATATCTGACCAAATAAAATAAGTTACGATCAATACACCTTATATTCCAAGGGAGATTTTGAAATGGCAAAGCTAAGAAAAATTACTTACCATAAGCGTCTTCATCAGGATCTCCTGAATAATAGTCTAGAACAGTTCTGTAAACTATGTATCCAAGACTGTGATACATTGAAATTGCAACGTTATTTGACTTCCTTACGAATAAATCAACAAAATATGTTTTCTTCCTGAAATCAAAAACAAGAAAATAATAAGGTAATTGAAAAACCAATTTATAATGTAGATTATTCAGGATATTAAGGATTAAGAAGTTAATCGCACTGTTAATTTAAGAAGTTAATTTAACACAATAAATTAATCAATTTTGCTTTTTATTCAACCCTTACGCTTCTGAAACATCTTCGAGATACTTCATGAGTTTCCGAGCAAGGCCGCACCTTCTATAGTAAGGCGTTACACTCAGTGCAGTGACATGACCATGCCAATTTTCCCCATTACCTTCAGCTTTACCCATAACTGAAATGGAATCCAAAAGAAAATAATTAGGTATGTCCTTACTGTAGAATAAGCAACATTTAGTTCTTAAAAAATTACAAAACATACATACATATGCAGCCCATAATATGTCCATGCGAAGCATTTGCCCGACGAAGTTATTTATTAGTTGAATTTTTAAGTACATAACTAAATAGTTGACTACAATAAATTGCTGTATTAAATCGAACATTTTACTTACTGTATCCCACACAATGGCCGCTAACATTCTCCACTTTTTGAAAATATTCTGGCCAGTGTGCCATGTAACTCATGTAAAACGAAAGAGCATACGTTTCCGTCAGCGGGTCAAAGTTGACTAAGTTAAACTTGAGTAAATCCTTACACTCAAAAGTTGTTAAGCTTGTCATTGTGGCGTTAACGTGTCTGTTGGGTAAAAAAAAGTCAAACTTTAAAATCACATGACATTACAGGAGTTTCGTAATTATTCTTCATTATCAATTATAGTTACGAGCGAATGCAGCGTTTGTAAATGAAAAGTCACTAATAAATATTGAATGTTGAATGTGTGTAGAAATCTGTGCTTTGCATTACTACAGTTCAGTTTTGAAAGCCAAAAGCTGTCAGTAGTTTAGTATTACTATTCTACAGACAGAACCTCTATTTTTCAAAACCGGACCACAAATACAAGCCGTCCCCTTATAATGCTTTTTTGATAACGTGTCATCTGACCCATAGTCAATAATCATAATCCGTCACGACCATCAATACAAAATGCTTAATTAGCATCCATAGCTCAAAACAACAATTTTAATACACATACATACCTAGTTATGTTGATATCGATATCTATTCAAACTGAAAAATAAATTAGTAAAATTAGGTACATTCACCAATATATTTTATTGGGCTGAAACAGAGTCATTAAAATACGATTGAAAAGTTTCAACTGTCTGTCTGTTGAAGTTAATGAATGACCTAAAATGACTAGGGTGAAGGCTTGCAATTGTGGTCGGCTGATTAATGTGGTCGCCCCCTTTTTCACCCAGTGTCAAATGTCAATCG